>CAWUFW010024100.1:0-65591 GCA_963921515.1 Calotriton arnoldi
TGGCCAGTCCATCAACAAAGTCACAAGTGGGTGACAGTGGCAGATGCCACCCTACACATGCCTGCACAAAACCAGGGACAATCCACTAGGAGGGGCAACCGGGGGGTAGGCCAGGCACCGCAGGGACAGGATCAGGGCTCACCAGGAGGAAGCAGGGAAGGGGTGGTGGGTGCTGGAGAGCCACTGACAACTGCAGTGGAGGTGTCTGACATGGTGTGTGCCGGCACAACTGGGGGGCATGGCTCAGATGTTGTGGGTGCCGGCACGACTGCAGTGGACCCTGCAGATGGAGTGGACAGGTCCGCCACTGCAGTGCCCAAGTCAGACAGGGTGGTAGTGGACTCCACTGCAGTGCCTACCACCAGGGGAGGAGAATGGGGAACAGGCAAGGTGGGCTGGACAGAGGGGAGGACACCCTCACCACATCAGTGGCACAGACAAGCGCAGCGGGGGTGTGGTGCCGGGAGAGCAAGTGGCAGGGGAGAAGGCCGGAGCCTCTTGGGGATGGTATATCTGTGGGTGGGGGAACCTGGGGCAGGGTGTGGCGGGGGCACCTGTGGAGTGGGGGCCTGAGGGATGGAGGAAGGTGACCTGGTGCTTGAGCTGCAGGGCGGCGGCGGGGTCTTGCTCTTACCACTCCGGGGGGACTTGCGGGTGGGGGCCTCAGTCTGTCTGCGCCTGGGGGAGGGTGTCCGGGGCGAGGGGCACTCTGCTCCGTGTGGGGGGCTTCCTCTTCCCCCTGGATGCTGGGGCAGCTGGATCGGAGGGGAAGAGGCCGAGGTCACTGAGGAAGAGGCGCTGGGTCTTTGGGGTTGCAGGTGAGGCAAGGGAGGGTGCTTTGGAGGGAGAGGCAACTGAGGACTGCGCAGTGCCCGTGGATGCGTGTGTGTGTACCAGGGCCCCATCCCCTGTGAGTCTGGTTTCAGTCCCCTGACTGTGCGTGCGTGTGCGTTTAGTTTGTGGCGTGTGTGTCTGTGTGCTGGATGTGTGTGTGCTGGTGTGTGCCTGTGCCGGTGTGTGTGTGCTTGGGACGGGCAAGGTGCTGGGGAGTGTGGATGGAGCAGAGGCAGGAGGGGTGAGGGACTGTCTGAGGAGGGACACTGCTGCCGTCAGGGAGGAGTCCATGGACCTGTTGCCCCTCTGTAGGTCAGACATGCCCGATGAGATGCCCTCCATGAACGACACCAGCTGAGTCAACAGTGCGGTGTGCGCATGGAGGACACTCAGCATGGCTGTCTGCCCTACATGGAGCTGGCGAAGGAGGTACACAGACTCCTCACTCAGGGCAGCAGGGGACACAGGGGCAGGGGTGCGGTGCCTGGCCCAAAGGAGACACGCTCCCGAACATGGGAGCCTCCACGGACCTGGGGAATGGGAGCCGATGGGAGGGCGGTGGTGGTGCTGGTGGTGGCGGGGACAGCAACACTAGCTGGGGTGTGGTGGCTGCTGACACCCGTCTCCACAAGGGAGTCATCCTCCGAGTTGCTCTGGTCCTCAGCTGAGGTGGATGGTGCTGAGGACTCCTCGGTGTGGCTCCCCTCGCCCTCCGTGCCACTGGGTCCCTCCGACCACTCCTCGGCTGCTGACCCAGTCTGGCTCTCTGGCTCCTCCTGGTCCATGGAGCTGTCCCCTTCCGTGGCCGTGGATGTATCTGCAAACAATGGGGAAACAGACAGACATCAGTCACCTGCACCAAACGCACACACCACTGTGAGCACAGCACATCACAGAGCAAGCCCTGGCATCATTAGTTGTACATTGCTAAAAGTGCCCTAACTGAACAGGAGAAGCCAATTGTCAGTCTGATGCCAAGCATGGCACTCACATCCCACATGGCCTTGCACCCATCTGTCTGGTGTCTGTTGGATTGCAACACCCCAGTGTGGACACATGCACCAAGTACACAGTAGTTGGACAGTGCAGAGGACACGGTGTGGACACATCACAGCTCTTGCCACTGAGTCAGTACAGGTTTCCGGATGAAAGGGATGCCCAGAGTCAAATAGGAAATGCATGTGATGCATACCAGCGACAGACACCATGATGCACCCATGTCCTGATAGCCAGCGCCACTATGGTGTGCATGTAGCACATGTCACTCCCCTGCAGGACCACAAATAAGTTGACACATGCCATGGCAGAGGCATGACTGTTAAGTCATACATCACTGTCTCAGTGATGTATGACTTGGCAGCCAGACAACAACACTATGCACTGTGTCACAATAGTAGGTCATGGGGAATGCAAGTCCTGGAGCTGCACAAGTGCACATGTACATCCCCCACACAACACATCATCTCAACCCTCATCTGTCCAGGTCACACCTATTGGACATATGGGAGACCTGTGACACTACCCTCTGAACCTGAGCCCCTCACAATTTGCTGTGAATGGGGAACAGCTGCCTGAACATCACATTCGCATACCCCAGTCTGCACGGGCAGCTGATCAAACACCTATGTGACACACAAGTATCGTCTCCTATGGTCACATCTCCAGGGGCATGCTGAGCCCCTACCAAGAAACACCACAGCAGTCCTGGCAACTAATCCACAGCACACTGACACAGAGGCAGACACCGGAGGGGTCAAATCACTGTGCACAATGTGTCAGCTGATACACGGGAGTGGGAGTACAGAGTGCATTGCATGGCCTGGAGTAGGCATGACTGTCCTGCTCCACATGAATGAGGGATGTGCCCTGGACAGTGGATAGCTGGCTATGTATGTGTGACACACGTAATCTGCACACTCCTGGGGCCCAAACATTGTTCCCACCCGCTGCATGGGCGTGTGCCACATACCCCAGGCACATGTGGTGGCTCAGCTCAGCAAGTGGACCGCATATCAAAGCAACACGCAGATCACATGTCCAAAACCAGGCGTTGTGTGAACAATGGACCCACCCATGATGCCCACAACAGAGTCAGGGAAACAGATGCTGTCCCCCACCTTTAGTGAAGCAAACTGCAAGGACACAGTCCCAAGTGACACAATTCCCTGACTGTAAGGGCCACACCTGGGTATCAGATGAGCAGTGGGCAGTGCACAATAGAGGGACATGGCTCCTGGACAACATGACTGCTGCACTGTGGCAGTTGAACCAGGCCAGAGGAGGGCACAAAGCATGTAATACAGAGTTCACAGTGCAGTCTTTGACTCACCCCTCCTTGCTGCTGTCTGGCCTTCAGCTGCCCATCCAGGTCTGGAAAGACCACCGCCAGGATCTGGAGCATGTGGGGGGTCAGGGTCCGTGTTCCGCCCCTCCTGCGAGGAGGCGACAGCTTCAGCTGGACCCGTGCAATCCTCCGGGTCCAGCCCCGAAGGTCCTGCCACCTCTTCTGGCAGTTGCGGATCCGGCGCTTGTAGACCCCCAGGGACCGGACAGCCCGGACGATGTCCTTCCAGAGTTCCTGCTTCCGATGGGCATTAACCTGTCAGGATGACAAAGTGAAAAGGCCATTACCACACATGCAACATATCCGTGCATGACACAGTCGTATATACATGTCTCAATCACAGGGGCACATGATGTACACAGGCAGTGCAAAGCTGACCATGGACAGTTTGCCAGACGTCACTACATGGTATCATTGCATGGGAAGTAAAACCATGTTCAAATGCACTGTCACTGCACCATACCTGTCCAGTGCAAGTCACTACACACTATGGGGGGTGACAACTACTCAGTGAGCCTGCTAGCCAGTGGCGTGCAGACTCTCAGCCTTGCTAGTCAGACAAAATGCACATTCAGAAAGGCAGTGCACAGAACACTCACCTGCTCCCCTGGTGTCCCATACAGCTTGCTGTACTGTGGAAGTAGGCTGTCCAGCAGGGCCTGGTTCTCTTCAAGGCTGAAGGCTGGGGCTCTCTCCACAGTACGTGCCATTGCAGGGTCCAGAGGGGCAGAGACAGCAGCAGTGCAGTGGCAGATGTCGTCTTGGAGCATGTAGTGCAGGCAAGTGGGCTCTCAGGGGAACAGCCAGCAATATATATGTGCTGGAGAGGCAGATACTGTCCCTTGTGTCCAAAGTGATAGGTCCAAGTCGTTTGCATCTTCTGAATCTGGCCAATCCATGGAATAGCAGCACCAAAACACGCCCACAGCATCCTTCAAATCTTCAACTTCATGACATACATGATTTTGCAACATTGTTGTGGGTGACCAACTGATTTTCCAGCAACCGACTCGTTCGAAATTCGAAACGCGTCCGTTGCCAGGCAAGCCCATTGTCAATGGGTGCGCACCGATCGGTCCATTGCGGTACAACGCGCACAGGGTACAACGCGTACCCGCACACATTGAAAGCAATGGGCCGGCCGGAGGCACCGATCGGTCCATTGCTGTTCAACGCGCACAGGGGTACAACGCGTACCCGCACACATTGAAAGCAATGGGCCGGCCGGAGGCACCGATTGGTCCATTGCAGTTCAACGCGCACAGGGGTACAACGCGTACCCGCACACATTGGAAGCAATGGGCCGGCCGGAGGCACCGATCGGTCCATTGCGGTACAACGCGCACAGGGGTACAACGCGTACCCGCACACATTGAAAGCAATGGGCAGGCCGGAGGCACCGATCGGTCCATTGCTGTTCAACGCATCACTGTACATGTGACTGGCATATGTCAGCATGCCTGTCTCAGATAGACATATGCCAGCCACAGATAGCTCCCAGGGAGTGAGGGGCACACCTACATCACGACAGCCTGTCCAAACCTTATCATAAGGCATGTAAGGCTGCATTTCCTATTGTGTGTATGTTGGTGTACATGTTGTCCTGTGGGTGTCACCTGTGGGCAGTCACCCCCAGGCTGTGCACGTGTTCATGGGGACAGGATCCTGGGTGTTACGTGTACGTGACCACTGTGATGTGCAACTGTTCATATCTGTGCATGTGCCATGGTCACATTTCACAGTGGTGTATGTGTATGTCATGTCACATACCCCGTGAGTCCCATGTGGGACGGTATGTTTGAGCCAGGGTGTCCCAGTGGCACAATAGTGATGGTCCTCCACAGTCTTTGTGCATGTAGTGTTTACAATGTCTCTGATTTCATGTGCACAATGGGAGACAGTCTCCACATCCACGTTGTGTGTGCATGGACTCTGATGTTGTGCGTGTGTGTCACAGACGTCCATGTCTGTCCTGCCATGGCAAGTGGGGCCACTACCTGTGGGGGTCAAGGTTGTTTTGCTGTGGTGTATACATGATACTCCATGTAATGCCAGTGTCCATGTGGCATTACAGGGTCCCTGGGAATGTACCTGTCGTTGAGCTGTGGTGCCTGGGGCACATCTGTCCTCACATGTCACTGTGGGGGTTATTGTGACACGGCAGCAGGAGATGGGAACTGTGACACGGCCTCATGATATCCAATGGGCCAACCTGGGACAAATTGATGCCACCTGTAGGACCGTGTTGACAGATGTTGGCCATGTATGTACCATACATGTCCTTCCGGTACTGCACACTTCATGTAGTTGTGCCTCATAATGATGTATGTTGGGATCTTGAGTGTGTTCAATGCCGCATATGTGGGGTGACTGACAATCTTGCTTACTTCTCCTCTGCACTGCAGGGCTCCTGCTGTCCATCGGCCATTCCCAGACCTGGCAACGATGGTGGAACGGGACAGCATCCGACGGTACCGCTTCACCAGGCAGCTGATTGAGGATTTGGCAGTGCAGTTGTCCCCACATTTGCAGCCTGGCCGGCCGTATCCTACAGCGCTGACCCCCAAGGTGAAGGTGATGGCAGCCCTACACTTCTTTGCCACTGGTACCTTCCAACATACTGTGGCGACTGCTGGTGGGATGTCACAGACCATGTTCAGCCGTGTGCTCCGCGATGTTTTGGCGGCAATGTTGCTCTTCCTGAACCGGTACATCTATTTCCCTAGACTGCGATGACTCACTGACGTGAAGAGTGACTTTTATGCCCTGGGGAGGATGCCGCATGTCATTGGCTCCATTGATGGGACACATGTGGCTTTGGTACCACCACAGGCCCAGGAGCAGGCCTACAGGAACCGCAAGCACTACCACTCGGTCAATGCACTGGTGGTGTGTCTTGCAGACATGACCATCACACACGTGTGTGCCCGTTTCCCTGGTTCAGCACACGATGCCTTTGTGATGAGGAGTAGTCGCATCCCCAGGATGATGGCACAGATGCAGAACCAGCGTGCCTGGCTTGTCGGTGTGTACTGACTTTGTGCCATTGTGTGTGATCTGATCTGTAGTATTCCGCCCACTTTTCCAAGTCAGCTAATGTGCACTTGTCTGTCCATAGGTGACTCGGGATACCCCAACATGCCGTGGTTGCTGACACCCCTCAGGAACCCTGTGACACCTGCCCAGATGCGCTACAATGAGGCACGTGGTCGGACCAGGAGAGTGATTGAGCGGACATTTGGTCTCCTGAAGAGCCGCTTCCGCTGCCTGGACAAGACCGGAGGGTCCCTCCCATATGCCCCTGCGAAAGTGTGCAAGATTATCATCGTCTGCTGCATGCTCCACAACCTGGCAGTGCGGAAGGAGTTGCCTCTCATCCAGGATGACAATGACCAACATCCGCCACCTGTGGAGGATCCTGGCCTGGACCACGATGCCAGTGACGATGATGATGATGATGATGGTGATGGTGATGTCCGCACACAGCTCATCACCAACTTCTTTAGCTGAATGTGAGTATCCTGAGGTGTCATGTCAATGATGTGAGTTGGCATGATGTGTGGGTGGTGCTCTGGTGCTGTTGGAGTGTGTCCATGGCCTACTTGACTGGATGTGTGTTGCGATGTGTGGTGACAGGTGGGCTGTACTCCCCAACAGTGTTGACATGCTAACTTGGTTCTGGGTGGGTATCTTGTAACATGTATTGTGCATGAGTTTTGCTGTTCTGTCCTGTACTCCATTGCTTTTGACTGTGTGTCATTTCTGTCCTTCACAGGGTACTTTCAGATTCGTTTGGTCAACTGTGTCCACCGACGACGTGATTGCACATCCAGGCTGGTAGCTGTTGTGTCCCTACAGGTGATGTGCGCCACACCCATGGACTTCCTTCCGTCTACAGTTGTTGACTGTGTGCCCGCTACCAGGTGGGGTTACCTTGCATCTGTAGTGGTTACGGCATGTTGCAACTGTGTAATAAACCTGTGCTTCACTTTGTGATGTGCGTTGTCTGTGGTCACACATTTGACTGCCATTTGCTTACTGCACCTGTGGGCTACTTGACTACAACTGGGAATGCGTGTGGTGTCTGTGCATTGCACCGTCTTCCCTGGCAACATCAGTGTAGGCAATGAGTCAGATGGCCTAGGTGTGTATGTGTCGTGTAGCCCTGGTGGTGTGTCTCCCTCATGTGTGTCACGTTGCCTGTACTCACATGCCTGTGTTGTCCTTGCTGTTGCAGTTCGCATACACAGTGTAATTTTGCAGTTCATCATCCCCATAACAGCACCCACGTTGGAATCACGACAGAGGCAAGTATGGTGTATTAGTGTGTTTATTGTGATACATTTGTGTTAATAGTGCATAGGATGGGTTGTGCTGTACATGAATCTTGCAATCCCAAGTTCCTAGGTGAATTGAAAGTCCGGGTAGACAGGATCCCCAGTATCGGGGCCACAGTTGTCTGACACATTGGTCCAACTTGTACTCCCCATGCAATGTGTGGGAGTAGTGTTGCCGTCAACAGGGTGAACAGTCTGTGCACAAAGGCGAACATCCAGAACAGGTTCAGGCTTCCTGGGAGTTGCGCTTGGCCATCGGCCTCTCACTTTTCCCTCCTCGGACGACCCCTCTTCTTGGGGGGGGCCCTCAAGTGCAGGCTGCTGCGGTGCAGGGGACTCTCCGCCAGAGTCCTCCTCCCTCCCTGTGGCAGTTGCAGTTTGTTCGGCACCAGATGTTGTTGGCACACAGGGAGGTGTGGACTGGTTGCTGTTCTTCTGGCGGAGGCATTGTAAAATGTCCCTGTGCACCGCCGTCATCTCATGCAGTGCATCCCACTTGGACTCCACGCGGGACATGTGTGAGTCCACACGGGACATGTGTGACTCCACGTGGGACATGTGGGAGTCCAAGCGGGCATGATGGGCAGCCTGCTGCTGTTTAATGTCTCTGAGGAGCCCCACTACCTGGCTGAGCTCTCCGGTGCTGGACTGGTACGCATCAGCTATGCGTACCAGTTGTGGGTCGTCATGCACACCAGCAACGTCTGCAAGCAGCGACCTCTGTCTCCCACCCCTCCCACCACCCCTGCTGACATGTGCAGTGTGTGCAGTGGCACGCACAGATAACCCTGGTCCACCTTGGGGGTTGGTGGTGGTGGTGGTGTCCATGGCCCCAGGTTGGTCCAGGGTCACTGTGCTGGTGTTGCTCCTTATTCTGTCCATGTCGGCAGGGATGGTATTCGTGGTGACAGTCGTTGTAGGGGTGGGTGCAGGGGGTGCAGCTGGTGGTCCTGCTGGTGCTGCATGTTGACTTGCACCGGATGTGCCTGGTTGTTCTTCATCGTCCGAGGAGGACAGAGGCTGTACGACGCCAGTGAGCTCGGCATCCTCTTGAGCCTGGGACTGGGACTCCTCAGCGTCTGCTGCTGTGTCCCCATCATCACCTGTTTTTGGGAGACACAAACAATGTATGTCATGTTTCTGCAGGCATCAATGGTTGACACACATGACAGTTGTGACTGTGCCTCTGGGTGCGGGCCTGTACATTGCATTGTCCTAAGTCGTCACAGTCAGGGGTTGATATTGGTGTGGCACATTGTCCTGCATTATTTGGGCATTTCTATGTATTTTCTGGGGTGTGAACATGGTCTGCATTGCTTGTGTTTGGTTGACAGCCGGACCTCCTTCCCACCCACCCAGCCAGTCAGTTATCCCACCATGGAACGTGCTTGCGTTGCAGGGAGTGTAAGTTGTCTCTCAGGATGTCAGTCAGTGGTGTCCTGCTGTTTGTTGGTGCACAGTTGGCAGCAGGGCCTTGTGCTCCCCACAGCAGTAGCCAGTGTCAGCCATCTTGTGAGTCCTTCTCCACTCCCTGTGATGTGAGCATGGTTCAGGGTGGTGTTGATGGGACAGTTGTGGGGGTGAGCTATGTCTGTGACTACGACTCCCATCATGCCATTGCCTCCACCCCACTTGCCAGCATTCCCATACTTACTTGCTTTTGTGTGGAGTTCAGTGTGTGTGGGTGTGAGGGCAATGGCAAGATGGCTGACAGTGGTGTCCTGCTGTTGGTTGGTGTGCAGTACCCAGCATGCCCTTGTGCTCCCCACGACACAGCAACAGTGTCAGACATCTTTGATGGGCCTTTCCACTCTCTGTGGGATGTGCATGCGTGAGTGTGAGCTTGCTGGGCCATGTGGTGGGGGATGTAGGGCTGTGACTACGACTCCCATCATGCTATTGCCTCCTCCCCCCTTCCCAGCATGCCCATGCTTCCTTCCTTTTGACTCTGCTTCCCTGTGGGTTGGGCTGGCTGTGCTGACAGGATGGCTGGGAGTGTTGTCCTGGCAGTTGTTTGGCTAAGAGTCCCAAGAGTGTCCCTGTGCTTCACACAACATAACCCAGGGTGGTGGTGCTTTGTGGGATCTTGTGTTAGGATGGAGGGCATTGCATTCTACCAGGTGGGTACTGTGGAGTTTGTGTTGGGGGGGTGTGAGGGGAGGTGCTGGTGACTATGGTCAGTGCTGCAAGTCCCCCTTCCCACCCAGCTAGCCAGATATCCCACCATGGAACGTGCTTGCATTGCAGGGAGTGGAAGTTGTCTCTCAGGATGTCAGTCAGTGGTGTCCTGCTGTTTGTTGGTGCACAGTTGGCAGCAGGGCCTTGTGCTCCCCACAGCAGTAGCCAGTGTCAGCCATCTTGTGAGTCCTTCTCCACTCCCTGTGATGTGAGCATGGTTCAGGGTGGTGTTGATGGGCCAGTTGTGAGGCTGAGCAATGTCTGTGACTACGACTCCCATCATGCTATTGCCTCCACCCCCTTCCCAGCATGCCCATGCTTCCTTCCTTTTGACTCTGCTTCCCTGTGGGGTGGGCTGGCTGTGCTGACAGGATGGCTGGGAGTGTTGTCCTGGCAGTTGTTTGGCTAAGAGTCCCAAGAGTGTCCCTGTGCTTCACACAACATAACCCAGGGTGGTGGTGCTTTGTGGGATCTTGTGTTAGGATGGAGGGCATTGCATTCTACCAGGTGGGTACTGTGGAGTTTGTGTTGGGGGGGTGTGAGGGGAGGTGCTGGTGACTATGGTCAGTGCTGCAAGTACCCCTTCCCACCCAGCCAGCCAGATATCCCACCATGGAACGTGCTTGCATTGCAGGGAGTGGAAGTTGTCTCTCAGGATGTCAGTCAGTGGTGTCCTGCTGTTTGTTGGTGCACAGTTGGCAGCAGGGCCTTGTGCTCCCCACAGCAGTTGCCAGTGTCAGCCATCTTGTGAGTCCTTCTCCACTCCCTGTGATGTGCGCATGGTTCATGGTGGTGTTGATGGGACAGTTGTGGGGGAGCAATATGTGTGACTGCGACTCCCATGATGCTATTGGCTACACTGACTTGGCCAGCCTACACAGAATTCCTTCCTTTGAGTGGTCTTCACTGTGTGTTGGTGTTGTTGTGGTGGCTACATGTGTGGATGTGTTTGTTAGTTCAATTTGTGCCACTGCCTAGCTGTAGTTGTGGTTGTGTTTGTACATGTGTTGGCACAGTTGGATGTGACTTTTTGATGGCATGTGTTGTGTTTCTCTGACTGACATACACATTTTGGGATGATTCTGTTCTGGTTGCTGTGTGATTGCTATGAGTGCATGGTTTGACTCTCCCCTTGACAGTGATGTGTGTGTGTTTTGTGGCAGTATATTGTGTACATTTGTTGTGTACTCACCAGGCTCTGGGATGTCCTCTAGTCCATATAAGCTCACTGGCGGAAGGATGGCCCGCACCTTCTCCTCCCAGGGCCTGAGGTATATTGGCTTGGCAGGAGGGCCACTGCCGGTGTGTTGGCTGTTGATGTAGTCTTGCTTCAGCAGTTTCCGTACCCTCCTGCGCACGTCATACCACCTGTTCTGGATGTCGGTCTTTGTGCGCCGACATGGTGATTGGGCGTTCACCCTGTTGATGATCCTCTCCCACATCTTGGTTTTCTGCGACATGGGGGTCTGTTGGACCAATGTGCCAAACAGCTGTGGCTCTACCCTGAGGATCTCGTCTACCAGGACTTCCAATTCACAATCTAGGAACTTGTGATTCTTCTTGGGGGGCATGGTGATGGGTGGTGATGGTGAGTGATGTGTGTGTTGGTGTGCAGGTGAGGGTGTGTGAGTGTGTGTTTTGCTGGGTGTATGTGAGGTAGGTATTTGTTGGTGTGCTGATGGTGTGTGGCTTGTGTGAGGGATGAGCTGTGGGTGTGTGGTTGCTTTCTCTTGGGTGCTGGCAGTGGAATGGCATTTGCAAAGGCTCATGGTAGTGATTTGTGTCCTTTATATAGGTGGAGTTGTGGGTGTGTCTTTGTTCTCTGTCCCCACCCCCCAGTATTTATTGGCTTGGTAATTGCTTGTTTGGCCTTTTTTTTGGGTGATTTTTCCTTTGTGCTGTTTGTGTATGTTGGAAACGTTCTTGTGACCGAGTCGGACCCTGCATTGGTCTCGTACGGTGTTCTCCCGTTTCGTTCACGCTGTGTTTGTGCAGTTTTCTATGCTGCGTACGCGTCGGTCGCGGTGTATTGTGTTGCTTCGGCTCGGTTTTGTATGCGTGTCGGTCGCACGGCTTGTCCTCCGTCCGACTCGCTCGTGGTTTCGCGCCTTGCATCGTACTTTGCGGTTTGGAGTTAGCGTGTACGTTTCGGTCGGATTTGTTCCGGGTGCGTGTCGGTCGGTTGGATTCGCATGTTTTTCCGGCCGGATTGCTGTTTTCCGTGCGGCTCGGTCGGTCGACTTGTTTTCGGTACGTGTCGGTCGGATTTTTCGCGCCTTGCATCGTACTTGGCGTGTCGGGCGCCACGGGTACGTGTCGGTCGGTATTTTTTCCGGATCCGAGTCGGTCGGTGCTTTTTCCGGCCCGAATCGGAATCGACCCCTTAGTATCTCTGGCTTGTCTCTATGGCACGGATGTATCTAGCAAGGACCAGAACATCCCATTTTGCTTCCCTTATGTCCCTCATGAGTCCAAGACTACGCATTCACCTTACTCTTATAAAACGTGGTAATAATGAATTTGCAAAAAGAATTATCAAAGCAAAACCATTAGTCTAGCAAAACAAATCCAATCTATTCATTAACGAGTTCTAAATGTTTTTTTTTTAGGTATGACGTTAGCCAAAATCTTTTGATTTTTCTAAAATGATATATAAATATCCCCACTGATAGAGACTGGGGCTTTCAGCCAAGTTCATCCACTGGTGTTTTGTTGTGTCATTCACATTTTTCGTCTGCCACTACAGCATATAGCATTGGGCAGTGGGCTAACCCACGCCCACTTCAGCCATTGGCTAACTCCTCTTGAATTGAGAGCATTGATTGAGAGCACATCCACACAAAACAGTAGCTCCCGTCAGTGTCAAGCACTACTATGACAATTTGTGCTTTTTGAGACTAACAAGTTGCGTGCTTTTAGCTGATTCTCATTTTTTTATTTATGAGAACCTGGCAGCTCAAACAACAATAACATTTTACAAAACGCATGATAAAAGAAATTAAGCACTGACAAAGCAGAAAGGCTGGCAGCCAAGGTCAGTTCTATTGACTTTGCCAATGTTTGTTATGCATGCATTCATGTCTTATACCTACTGCTTCACTAAAAAATTTCCATACTTTAAAAAAATATATACATTTATTGATCTTTCTTCCAACAAACAGGTAAAAGAGTGTAAGAAAGTCAGGGTAGGCACCCCCCACCTGACATAAACATGTCAATTATTCTGAATCAACATGGGGGTCACTCCCCTTCTCTGTCAGCATTAGGAACTGGGTGCCTGCCTCCAGGCCGGTCTCATCCTGCCAATGCCATCTGAGGCTGGTGTTCTCCTTACCTGGGTCCACAGTAAAGTAGCAAGGAAGCATTTAATAACAATAACCAAGAAACACAAAAAACACAGACTCAGGGTCAATATGTCAATCCGTACCCAGTGTAACGTGATCTAGCGGGCTACTATTGAGGATTATGTCCTAAAAGGGAAATCTTATGGGGTGGTAGAAGGTGGGAAATGAGGAGGAACACACATGCAGCGGGCTGCAGGAACCATGGAAGGGGGGTTAAGGAGTGCCTCTAGCCTCCCGTGGGGGGGTGGCCCTCCCATGACCTTCTAACACAGGTCCTCCTTGCCTGAAGCAGGTAGTGGGGGATAGGGGAGTAAACAAACGGGTCCCCATGTTTACTAGCCCAGCCTCTTACGGGGGCCTTTACACACCTTATGATATAGGTGTTCCTTTACAGAGGAAAAACTCTAGGTACTCTGTTCATCCGATATTTATGGACCCACACAATTGTGTGAGAAAAGTTACAGGATGGCCTCACACACCATCCAGGTGTCAGGCTTCATCATCGGCCATCCCACGTTCACCAAAGAATCCTTTAATGGCAAACGAGCCCATACTAGGGCTATAATTGAAGCATTAGCAGGAAACTGAGGAGGGATGGTTAAAAAGCAGATGGACAATAATAGCCCTGTTATGGTGTTAATTGTCCGATTATAAACAATGAAGTCTTTTAGTCAATTGGGTCGACATGTTTCAGCCCCCAAAATGGCCCCTACAGGGGTCCCGGGCTTTCTTCAGGACCAAATTGAACCCTATATGTCCCTACAGTGCTTCCCTATTACATGCGTGCTAATTTACATGCATACAATACCCGATTGGCCCTTAATCCACTCCAGGTCCTTCTGTGCCAAGAGAAAACTATCCTGTATAGCTAAATCATGTGCCTCATGGAAGGGTGGGGGAGGGAGTCCTGTAGTCACACCTTCGTCAAGGATCTCCCTCGCCGGATCACCTACAGTGTATCCCTATCCTCCTCCCGAGGTATAGTATGCATGTGCAGGGTGCAAAGCAGCATCGGAGCCCTATGGGTTTTAATGGAGATTGGTCACAGCAGAAAAAGGCTGCAGGCTTGGACTGGGAGACTAGTAGGGGTGAACCAAAATGGGGGTTTAAGGCTTGGGATGCTCGGGGACATAGGGACACCAAGGTTCCTTTTCTCCACGGCTAGGGGGTGACTAATGCAGAGGTGTCTTTAGGCATCAGGTTTCCTTACCGGGGGCAGATGCGGTTGAGGGGTCCTGTGTGTAGATTGAGAATGTCAGACAGGTCAGCGGGGCTGGGGCCAGATCAGGTGCTCTCTTCTGCTTTCTCGGCTCTTCATGTCCTTCTTCTTCATAGGTCATCAGGATCTGCTTCTCTGATGCCAGATACTCCCCATAATACTGACTTTAGGAGCGTTAGGGTGTATAGGGTAGTAGCCAAATTATGCCATCACAAAGATGACTACTTCTAAAAATTTGTGTTCACCTTAGGGGTGGTACTAGCCTTGCAGTAGCGGCCGGCATGGATCGGGGGTGGCGGGGCGGTGGGGGGAGAGGGCAGGGGGGTAAGGGAATATTTAAAAAAAAGAAAAAATTTACCTTACCGCCTCGTCTTTCCTCGCGTCTGGAATGAAACAGGAAGCAAGCAGCCAGGCTCCCCTGACCAATCACAATGCTGCAATGCAGCGTTGTGATTGGTAAGCACCCAGGCTCCCCTGACTAATCACAACTCTGCAATGTAGTGTTGTGATTGGTCTGAGCACTGTGGTTCGGCGCTCAGCCAGGGACTGGGGGGCCTAGGCATGTTCTCCATGCAGGCTGTAATGCAGCCTGCATGGAGAACAGGGAAAGTGCGCATGACTGTTTGATCGGCCCGAGAGGGCCCACCAAACAGTCATTGCGCACTTAGGAGGGTGCTACCACTCCTCCCCTGCTCTGCAGCCCCCGGTCACGCAAAGCTGCCACAGCAGGAGGACAAAATAAAATGATAACATTACGTTATTATCATTTTATTTTTTCCTTTCTTTTGCTGCTTCAAGGCAGTGGGGCAATGCTCCTCCACCTTAGCGTAGGAGCCCCCTCTGTAGCCTGGAGGTGGCACCCCTACCTGGCTAGCTAATTTCCAGCCTGTTCAGGTGCCAAGGGGGTCCTGGACAAAGCATCCATCTTCCTCTCCTGTGAGAGGGAGCCAGATTCGCATTTCAAAGGCGGCAGCCCTTTGAGGCTTGTCGCCCAAGGAAGGCTAATCATCAGGTCAGCCTGTGGGAGGGGGTGTTACACCGTCTTTCCAGACAGGCTTTTTTTCTGGGTTTCCAGAGAGCAAAGGTTCTCTTCATAGAAGGCCAGAACAGCGTCTTGGGTGGCAGGATGGCAGAAACCCATCAGCAAGCACACCAGAGACTGGTAGGTTTACGGGGGGCACTTCTTAAGTGCCCTCTGGGTGCACGTATTGGTAAATCCAACACTGGCATCTGTGTGGGTTTGCCAATACAAGATGTTTGATACCAAACATCTCTATTTTCAGTGAAGCTATCATGTAGCTGGGTAACTCATTTTCACCAGTGTCCAGCACATGGTCCAAAATGGCTTTCTTGGTCCCTTGTACCGGCACAAATGGCACTGACCAGCACAGGGGCATATCTGATCATAGAGGTATGCTCTCACATGTAGTACTAAGCACCCTGCATTAGGGCTGTCCGGCCTGCTGTAGGGGTGACTTACAAGCATCGCATGCAGTGTTAGAGGACATGGCACACAGGGATGTGTGACATGTCATGTTTTCACTTTTGTCTGCACACAGTCTTGTATGTGCTTTGGGAGGGGTCTCTTAGGGTGGCACAATTCGTGCTGCAGCCCTTAGGGTACCCTCTTTAGTACCCCATGCCCTAGATACCAGGGTACCATTTACTAGGGACTTACAGAAGGTGCTAAAGGTTTTGCCAATTGGGGGAACAATTGTACAGTTTTGGGAAAGAGCTCTGGCACTGGGGACCTGGTTAGCAGCAGGAACCCAGTGCACTTTCAGTTGAAATCACATCATTTACCAGGCAAAAAGTAGGGGTGACCATGTCAAAAAGGGGCACTTTACTACATTCCCCTACCCCAAATAAAAGAGGATGAAACTAACCTTTCCCAAGAGAGTATTAATCTTCTAAGTGGAAGAACCTGGAAAGGCCATCTACATTGGCATGGTCAGTCGCAGGTCTGTGTTCCACTGTAAAGTCCATTCCCTGTAGGGAGATGGACCACCTTAACAGTTTGGGGTTTTCACCTTTCATTTGCATTAGCAATCTGAGAGGCCTGTGATTAGTTTGAACGAGGAAGTGTTCAGAGGCATCTGTCTGCACTATGAACTGCTTGGCATATTCTGGAGCTTTTAGAATGGGTGCTAAGCACATTGCTTCCTTCAGGGTGTCAAAAGCCTTTTCACAGCCCTCTGTCCAGATTACTTTCTTTGGCATCTTCTTAGAGGTCAATTCTGTGAGGGGGTCACAATGGACCCATATTCCCTCACAAACCTCCTGTAGTACCCAGTCAAGCCAGAGAAGGTCCTGACTTGAGTTTGGGTGGTTGGAGCTTCCCAGTCCAGAATTGTCTGGATCTTGGGTTGTAGGAGTTGAAATTGGTCTCCACCTTCAAGGTGGCCCAAATGTACAACCGTGCCCTGCCCTATCTGGCATTTAGTTGCCTTGATAGTGAGCCCTGCACTTCGCAGAACCTCAAGAACCTTGAAAAGGTGGATCAGGTGATTCTGCCAGGAGGAGCTCAAGACAGCAATATCATCAAGATAAGCTGCCCTAAAGGTCTCCGACCCAGCAAGGACTTTTTTCACCAACCTTTGGAAGGTGGTGATGGAGCAAGGTCTCGTAAGAAAGAGACTTGCTCGAAAGCAATCCTCTCGTTTAACTCATTAACAAAGTTACTAACCATGTTTTGTGAATAATTAATACGCACCACATGAACACGCGGGTTAGCGAAGCTTGCTTATGTGTGTACTAATGCGGATAACAATGAAAACGGACTAATACCGCTTTAAACGGGAAAAACTGTTGTGCGCATGCGTCAACTGCATTTACACAGTATGACGAGACAATGCCTGGAGGGAAATTCTAGCGCATGCGCAGAAGATACTAAAATGGAGTCTTGAAGACTCGTGTGCATGGCATCTGCTTAGCTGAAACTAAAACAGGCTATTTTA
The DNA here is from genome assembly GCA_963921515.1 of Calotriton arnoldi. Lineage (NCBI taxonomy): Eukaryota > Metazoa > Chordata > Amphibia > Caudata > Salamandridae > Calotriton > Calotriton arnoldi. The sequence continues at coordinate 17,214 of CAWUFW010024100.1, forward strand.
CTAATGCTAATGCGGGGAAAGTATTAATAAGAAAAGGGAAAAAGAGTAGAGGGGGTGGTATACAGTGAGACCATTTATTTTGTGAAAGTAACATTTGTCTTTTGACTTTATTATTAGTGCGCATTTGGGCCTCTCTTGTATAACCGGACTAGATGAAATGACCCAATGCCTGCGCATGCCTACTGAGTGAAACTATGAAGGACAATGACAGAGCACTTGAATGGAGGCCAAATAGGAGCGCCATACCCTGGGAATGGATGGTGAAAAGTTCAGCAATGAGATGTTCTATTCTTCGTAGTGTTATTAATGTTTCAAATAAGATACATGTGGTGGATGGGAATAAAGTTTGAATAAAAATTAAGGGGATGGGTTTGCGAACAATGGTTTAACAGAATAAAGTGACATGTAAGCATGGTGTGATGGAGCTTCCCCCCTTGCCTGACCAATTAGATTTCGTATTTTTACGATATTGTAACTTTAGTGGGTGGAACATGAGTATACGAAGGTATAACTAAGGTAGCTTTAGTTAGTTAATTTAGCAGAGCTCGGGATGCTGTCTGGGAGTCGAGGATGCTGTTGCTGGGAGAGATGCTGTGAGATGCTGATGAAGAACTGAATGCAGAATCGGAAGCAGAACTTACTATCCTAATTAATTGGGTTAGATCAGAAGATCGCGGAAGAATCTTGAGGAGGAAGAGAGTGTCAGAGAGGGGTGCGGCGCAATCGTCGGTATTCTAGAGAGGTTAACTATCCTGTCCTGAATCCTGTAATGAAGTCTTTGTCTCCTGACCTATCCTGGGGGACCCTTACCAGCCCTTTGGCCAGGGGGTTGGTCTTTCACACCATTCTTGGTAAATATATTTTCATGTATTTTGTAGATGTTCTTTTCTCTCTGTCCTCTCTCTTTCTGAGCATTTGTTATTGCATGAGTCCGAAGTATATGCTTGATGTTTAATCAATTGAATTTTCTCTCCTAAGAATGAGGGTGACTACACTGTAATTTTGAGATGGGTCACATGCATTTAATTTAGATAAAGATTTTAAAACTTCCTGAGTCTGTGATTATTTACTTCAAAATAAAAAGAATAGTTAAGGGTTAAGTTAATTATTCACCATTAACTAGTTCAACTAATGGTCCGTCGACCAGAGGAAAGAACTTTTTGATCAGTGAAAGGTTAGTTAGGAAAGTTAAATAACTAATCCTGAAAAATATAAAACTATGTCAAACTCCAGCGGTTTACTCAATTTGTGTGTTTTATGGGCCCAGGTGAGTATATGGTAGTGGAGTATGTGTTGTTGGTATACCGCTGGGTCAGTGGCAGTGACATTCTTTAGTCCAAAGAGCATAACAGTAAACTCATCATGCCCATCTGGGGCAGAGAATGCTGATTTCTCTTTTGCTCCAGGGGTCAGACCAATGTACCTATCTGCAAGTACCCTGATGTCAAATCAAAAGTACTGAGATCTTTTGCTACCTCTAACCTGTCAATTAATTCATCAGCCTAGAAATTGGGTGTGTATCAGTATTGGTGACAGCATTGAGGCCCCTATAGTCCACACAAAGCCTCAACTCTTTCTTTCCGTTCTGGGTGTGAGTTTTGGGAACAAAGACAACTAAGCTGGCCCAGGGGCTTTCAGAGGGTTCAATTCCAGCATCTTGCATACTTCAGCTTTGATGCTCTCTTTGACATGCTGTAAATTTTGTTTTTGACAGGTCTCCAGTGTCCACATCATGTGTACACCAGTTGATCTGACCAGGGGTCAAACAGAGGAGCTCAGCATACTGATGTAGGACTTGCCTGCAATCAGTCTGCTGTTGGTCAGTAAGGGTGTCTGACAAGACCACTCTTTCCACTGACCGATCTTTAGGGTTGTTCGAGAGGAGGTCAGACAGAGGTTCACTCTCTGCTTACTGATCCTCATCTGTGACCATCAGCATGGTCACTTCAGCGCTGTCATGACGAATATAGCCCTTTACATCGCATGCATTTACAACACATGCGATTACAACGCGGTCGTTACAACGACCACATTGTTACATCGCAGTACCATTACAACGCAAGTCGTTACAACGACTTGCTCTAGGGGTGCGCTGCACTTAGGAATAGTATAATTTACTATTCCAACTCCAGTGTGTGCAACAGTAGGAAAGGTGTTGGAATAGTAAATTATACAATTCCTTAGTTTAGAGCACCCCCTAGAGCAAGTCGTTGTAACGACTTGCATGGCAATTGTACTGCAATGTAACAACGCGATCGTTGTAACGACCTCGTTGTAATCGCATGCGTTGTAACGCATGCGATGTGATGTCTGTTTCCCATCATGACAGTGTTTAAGGTGGGTAACGTGGATGACCCTCTTGGGGTTCCTGCAACTGCCAAGGCCCACCAGATAGGTGACCTCCCCTTTTCTTTCTAGGATACAGTAGGGTCCACTCCATTTGTCCTGGAGAGCCCTAGGAGCCACAGGCTCCCAAAACCCACACCTCCTGCCCTGGTTGGAATGCCACCAGTGCAGCCTTTGGGCCATACCAGAGGTTCTGGCGCTCTTGGGTGGCCTCGAGGTTTTTATTTGCTTTTTTCATGTATTCAGCCATTCTGGAACAAAAGCCAAGCACATAATCCACAATGTCTTGTTTAGGCTCTTTGAGAGGCCTCTACCATCCTTCCTTTACAAGACACAATGGTCCCCTTACAGGATGACCAAACACAACCCTACTCCCTTCTGTCGCACTTCCCTGTAGGTGAAAAGCATGCATGGCAGTAAGACACCCCATCTCCCGGGTTTTCGAAGGAGTTCACCAATCATACCTTTCATGGTCTTGTTGAGTCTCTCAACAAGGCCATTTGTTTGTGGGTGATGGGGGTAGTGAACTTGTAAGTCACTCCACATTCAGCCCATATGTGTTTCAGCAAGGCCATTTGTTTGTGGGTGATGGGGGTAGTGAACTTGTAAGTCACTCCACATTCAGTCCATATGTGTTTCAGGTAACCAGACATGAAGTTTGCACCCCTGTCTGACACCACCTCCTTTGGAAAAACCACTCTGGTAAAGATACCTATGAGGGCCCTAGTTACTGCAGGAGCAGTAGTATTCCTTAGGGGAATTGCTTCAGGATACCTGATAGCATGATCCACTACTACCAGTATAAACCTGTTTCCTGAGGCTGTTTGAAGATCAAGGGGACTGACAATATCAATCCCTACCCTTTCAAAGGGAAGCCCAACCACTGGATGTGGAATTATGGGGGCCTTTGGGTGGCCACCTGTATTCCACTGGCTTGACAGGTGGCACAGGAGCTACAAAACTTCTTTTCCTTCTGGGACATACCTGGCCAGTAGAAGTAGTTCATCAACCTACTCCAAGTTTTAGTCTGGCCAAGATGCCCAGATAGGTGGATATCATTGGCCAATGTGAGGAGAAATTCTCTAAACAGCTGAGGGACTACCACTCTCCTAGTGGCACCAGGTTTGGGGTCTCTGGCCTCAGTGTAAAGGTGTCCCTCTTCCCAACAGGTCCTTTGGGAGCCACTTACATCTGCCTTTCCCTGATCAGCAGCTTGCTGTCTCAGGCTTTCAAGAGTGGGACAGGTCCTCTGCCCCTGGCACAGATCTTCTCTAGAGGGTCCCCCTGGGCGCCACGAGCTCTGTCTGGTAAGGCCCAAGCTCCCGGGGCTCAGTTCCCTCTGGGGCTGACAGGTTTTCTTCCTAAGAAGAGGGGACCTGATCTGTTGTCTGTTGAGAAGGTGGTTTCCCAGTCTTCTTGTACTTTCTCTTGGACGATTGGGCCATTATCCCAGGCCCAACTCTTCTTGTTCACCCTGCGCTCTACACTGTGCTCTGGTTTTTACACACACACATTCAGGTATACCTAGCATTGCTGCCTGGGTTTTTCTTTCTACCTCAGCCCATGCAGAGGACTCCAGATCATTGCCTAGCAGTCACTGTACAGTAATTGCAGCAGGTACCACCACTCTCTTGTGGCCAGTAAGCCCTCCCTATTCTAAGGATACCATCGCCATGGGATGTACCTTAGCCTGATCATCAGCATTAAGGACTGTATAGGTCGCACAAGTCAAGTATTGTTCTGGGGACAGTAGTGGCTCAGCCACCATGGTGACACTGGCTTCAGTGTCTCTTAGTGTCTCCACCCTATTCCCATTTATATGTGGCTGTTGTCTGTATCTTTCCAGATTGCTGATTCAGACACCCAGAGCAGCTACATCCACCCTCTGAGACTAGAGTTGACTCAGTGAGATCTTTGACACGATCAGAGCTCACCTCAGAGCCCATCTGGAGACTCACTATTGCATTTATTGCAGAAGTACTAGAGGCATTATTTTTGCTGTGATAGTTAGGGTCTCCAGTTTGGTGTCCAAGAGATCTACAATCATGACACCAAGCCTTTTGGGATTCCAGTTCTTACCCTGGTACCCACCCTTAGACTGTGTAGAGTTTCTGGGCCCACCCTCCTGAACAGATTTTGGGGGCTTTTTGAAGACTCTGGGGCATATTAGCAAGACCCACGTTAAAATTATCGCCGTTTTAGCGGCAGGAAACTGCCGCTAAAACGGCGATAATGGACTTGCTAATATGCGTTATGGAATTCCAATTGAAGCCCAGGTTAGATGTCCTGCACATCTAACCTGGGCTTCTATTGGAATTCTATAACGCATATTAGCAAGCCCATTATCGCCGTTTTAGCGGCAGTTTCCTGCCGCTAAAACGGCGATAATTTTAAAGTGGGTCTTGCTAATATGCCCCAGTGTTTTTATCTTTTGTTTGATCACCATATTTCCCTTGGTGGGTCTTTTTTGGCCTCTTTCTTTTGGTCACCCCACCCCACCCCCACCACCACTGGTAGTTTTGCTCAGCCTTGTTTTGACCCAGTGGTCTACCTTCTTCCCCAACTCTTGAGGAGAAAGTGGGCCTAGGTCTACCAGGTACTGATGTAATTTCTCTTGATAACAATTACTCAACAGATGCTCTTTCATCAATAAATTGTAAAGCCCATTGTTAGAAATGGAGGTCTCTAGTTGGCAGTGGTTTGCACCCTGTCCAAGTAGGGACCCTCACTCTGGTCAGGGTAAGGGGATTACACAGCTAAAATAACCCCTGCTCACCCACTTGATAGCTTGGCAAGAGAAGTCAGGCTTATCTCAGAGGCAATGTGTAAAGCATTTGTACAAGCACACACAGTAGCACAGTGAAAACACTCCAAAAGGACACCACACCAGTTTAGAAAAATAACCAATATTTATCTGAATAAAACAAGACCAAAATGACAAAAATCCAACATACACAAGTCAAGATATCCTTTTAAAAGGTTCAAAATAGTTCAGTCCATAGGAAACTATGGATGCTTCCCTTTTAGCACAAAATACCTGGGATGCGTCAACATCGAGGACGAAAACAAGTGCAGGGAGGTGAATATGTATTTTATATTTATCTTGGTATTTGACCCTAGTGATGAGACTTCTGGTTTTGCACCTTTTGGGGGTGTTGACTGCTGCTACCCTTATTTTGCACTGATACTGGTAATGAATCATGGATCTACCTCATTTCTTTTATATTCCCAAATTGTGAATATGTACCTCATATTTATCTTGGTATCTGACCCTAGTGATGAGATATTTATCCTGCTGTTGTTGTATTTTCTGTGGGTGTTTATTGCTGGTATTCTTATTTTGTACTGATATTGAAGCACAGGTCACTTTATTCCTTGGTATGATCCTTTTACTTGGGGTTGCAATTAAGCATTATTGTAGGTAATCAAATGTATGTTACATCTTTTTTTAACTCTTAACTTTTTTTATCTTTTTAAATGTATGACTTTGCTCCTATGTCCATTATGTAATCTATACTTCCATAGATAATCGGTTTGGTATATGATTTTATTACCTAACTGCTGTGTTCTTGATATGCACCCATAGTTTTCACTTGTACTGTATCGCTCGTTTTGCAGTTATCCATCCATCTGGGGGTTGTGAACTGTTTTTTAAAAGTATCTTATGTATGTCTTGTGTTCTTAATTATTTGAAAACTGATGTCGTTTTTAATCTTTCTAGATGTACACTTTGATGGTTGTAATAACCGAATAAAGTAACTATTATAAGTGCGGGGGAGTTGAGGCACCTGAAAAGTGAAGAGATGCATTGGTCCTTCACTCCCAGGGGAGGTGATGCGTCAGTTCCTTACTGCCAGGGGAGATGATGCATCGGTTCCTTACTGCAGCACAGAGGAGATGATGCGTTGGTTCCTTACTGCAGGACACAGGGGAGGTGATGCCTCAGTTCCTTAATGTCAGGGGAGGTGATGCTTCGGTTCCTTACTGTGAGGGGAAGTGATGCGTCGATCTCCAGATTAGTGGCCTTGGTTCCTTACTGCTGGGCCACGTCTATGAAGAACTTGGCATCCATGGATGATGTGTCGAAAAGCCAGACGCGCTGTATAGATGTGGCGGAACAGGCGCTGCATCAATTTCACACCTGTGAAGCAGGTGATGTATCGATTTCTTCAGCTGCACAGCAGAGCCCACGTCGGAGTCGGAGCCTGCACCACAAACGTCGGTGACACGGTGCCCGGGACTTGAGTTGCAGTGATCTTCCAGCTGCACGGAAGGCGCTGCGTCAATTCTTTGGCCGCACAGCGGCGATGCAGTGTTGTTTTCACCCGCAAGGCGGTGCCAAATCGTAAAAATGGGTGCTGAGAGTAGATGCGTGGATTTTTGTCTCCGATTTACCAAATTCTACTTCCAAGGGCCCAGAAACTGGATTTGTCACATCTTGGCAAGTCAGGGCCATCAGCAGAAGAGCCCAGGCACTGGTAGGCGAAGTCTTTGATGGCCCTGAGACCTCTTGAAGTAGGCAAACTTCAAAGGAAAGTCTCTGTAGTGCACAAGACCCTGCTTTTCTCTGGCCTGGCTCGAGACATACTATAGGGGGGTGGAGACAGCTTTGTGAAAGAACAGGCACAGCCCTATTCAGGTGTCAGTGACAACTCCTCCCACCACTCTAGCTCAGGAAGACCCATCAGCCTGGTGATGGGCCATCAGGATATGCAGGGCTCACCTCAGCTACCTTTGTGGTACTGTCTAGACTGAATGCACAAACAGTGCAACTGTCACCCTCCCTCAGATGCGGATTCCACAGGCAGGCAGAGGAACAGAATGGTAAAGCTAGAAAATGCCCACTTTCTAAAAGTGGCTTTTTCAAACACGCAGTCCAAAAACCAATTTCACTAAAAGATATATTTTTAAATTGTGAGTTCAGGGATCCCAAACTCCAAATCTCCATCTCTTCACACTTGTAAGATGTTACAAGGCAGTTCCAATGATAACCTCTGGGAGAAATACTCCTTGCAATAGTGAAAAATGAAATTAGTAGTATTTTACAATCAGCACATGTCAAGCACACCAGTACATGCCCTACCTTTCGAATACACTGCACCTTACCCATGGGGCTACCTTAGGGGTGACTTACATGTAATAAAAGGGAAGGTTTGGGCCTAGCAAGTGGTTGCACTTTCCAGGTCGACATGGCAGTTTAAAACTGCCCACACAGACACTGCAGTGGCAGGTCTGAGACAAGGTTGCAGGGCTACTCATGTGGGTGGCACAATCAGTGCTGTAGGCTCACTAGTAGCCTTTGATTTACAGGCCCTGCGCACACACAGTGCACTTTACTAGGGACTTACCAGTAAGTCAAGTATGCCAATCATGGATAACCAATTACAGATACAATTTATACAGGGAGCACTTCCACTTTAGCACTGTTCAGCAGTGGTAAAGTGCCCAGAGTACTAAAACCAGAAAAAAAACTAAATGAAGCACACAGTCAAAAACTGGAGGTCAGAAGCAAACAAAGACAGGGGAAACACAAGCCAAAGATGCCAGGTCTAACACCCATCATAATCAACACACTGTTTCAATCAGCCAGAGAAGTCTACAAAATCTACCCAGGTCTGAGTCTCCCTGAGCCTGATCCTGTATTCTTCATTGTGTGTCCAACGCCCTCAATCAAGGTATCTTTCATGAGGCCATAAGACCCACCATCTGCCTCATTCAGTGTCAGGACCCTATCCATACACTTCCCTGAGAACAGCTCCCAGAGCAGAGAACCCCGATACTTCTTATTGAGTTCCCTCAGTTGACAAGCCCTCTCAAAGTCTGTAAACCATTTGGTGATATCATCATCCTCTGGGTATTTCGGGTGAATAATTTTGGGTATTTTAGAGTCAAAGGGCCTGATTCACAAAGAGTATCCTTTATTCATGGCGGAGGCTCTGCACTCCGGGCGAAATCTCCACATTGAGAACTGCAGTGCGGAGATTCCACCCCAAGTGTGGAGCCTCCGCCACAACTGCGGAGGCCTTTTGTGAATCGGGCCCAAAACCTTTTACTTTAGTTATAATTTTGCTGCAATCAGAGATGGGTCCTAAGGCCATCTCAGGTCTTTGTTTTTCTATGTCCAAGAGTTTAGCCTCTAATGGTATCCTCTTAGTCAGTTTCTGAAGATCTGCATCTTCAGTATCCAGTTCTTCTGGGACTCTACTAGGAGTGTTCTCAGTGGTATTGCTTTTTGAAGAGTTAGAGGAGGAACCAGTCTCAACCTCATCCCCATCTTGTTCTTCAAGATCGGCTTCCCCAGTGGGGGAACTTTTATTTGCCAAGGCCATGTCATTTTCTGCCAGCAACTGCTGCAGATGAACTTTTGAGGGCTTAGGTCCCATGGCAATTTTCCATGCCATACAGATCTTCTTGAGTTGAGCTACTCTAAGATGTCATAAGGAGCCAGGTTGAGTTCCTGGGAGTTCACTTCCTCAGGTTGAGTTCCTGGGAGCTCCCTTCCTCAGACATGGTTTTAAAGTGGTTGGGAACTTTACTTTTTAAAGACTTACAAAACATGCTAAGTACTGCTAGAGGCATAACTACTTTACTACTTTTTAAATTCTAAACCGTTTTGCACAGGGACTTAACCAAGGCCCTATCAAGCTATTTCCAAACAATTTAGAAAAATGTAAAGTTGAAAAAAAATGCTTTTAGCTAGAGGCAATTTTGGATTTCTCTGTGGAATCACTTATCAATTCAGTTCAATTCAATTCAATTTTATTGTTTGATTATTTAAAATCATACAATATGTAAAAGCAATACTCCATATTATAACAAATAAATGTAGGGTAAAAAGCATACTTTTAAGATAAAATCATACTTATTATGTTAATTAAAGACATCCACGTTTTAAAATATAGCAAATCTAATTAGTTCAAATCTTATTGTGCTGATTAAGTATTAAACATGTCCTATATTTTCTCTTTGATCAAATCATCAGAGTCCAATTTCTTTCTCATCATTAATATGAATTTTACAAATGCAGAGTTCAAAACTATGTAATTTGATTTTAGACATCTTATAAGTACTTGTCTACAAGTCCGTATTCCGCGGGTGTTAAAAACAAATGCCACTTAAGTGTCACTCTTCTTTCTTTCTTCAATTTTGGGCAAATGCAAAGCAAATGGATAAAGTTCTCTTCTCCTTTTTTACATAATCGGCAAGGTGTCAGTTCTGTTGTACGCAGCCATGGCATTGCGTGACATGATCCTGGAAAGAAGCCAAATCGTGTTTTTAAGAAAATGTTTTTTAGCTTTAAAGACCAAGGGGTTTTGAAATAGGATTATGCTTTAAGAGATTTGTACTTGTTCAATAGCGTCCATGCATGCGTTCTTTGTGAAAGGGATTCTTTATCTTTATGCATTAATAGTTTTAAAAAAAAAATGTATTAATAGTTTTTTTAAAAGATTCTGTCGTTATTGGCATATCCCATATCGCATGTGCTGAGTATTCATCTAAGGCAGCCTGTAGATACTTCCAGGATTGTGATTTCTGATTTGTTTGTATTTCTTGCCATAAGAAGTGGCACATTTTATTAGAGTTGTCTGTTTTAATTCTTTTCCACACTTTTATGAATTGGCCTTTCCTAGCAATTAGCTGGTTAGATATCCCAAATTCTAATCTAATTTGGGCAGACGATGCAGTGTGTGGAAGATGGAAAAGAGATTTAAAGGTTTTAGTCACGGCATTATTTATGATTGTAGAGTCTTTATCGCACAGTGTTTCACTACCATATGTTAGACTTGGTAATAACTTGGCAGATATTACTTTTAGAAACGGGAGATAACTAAGTCCCCCTAGGGATTTCTGCAAGGTTCGAAATGCTGTCAACAAGCTGTTAGTTCTCCTTTGAATATCAACTTGTGTGGTTGGAACGATCCTTTGTCATCGAAAAGAACTCCCAGGTATTTGTATGATCTTACTTGCTCTGGCTAACAACTTTGGAGGTACCATTTGTGCTGATACTTTGTCACAGTGTTTTTGTTGACTTCCATTACTTTTGTCTTGGCATCATTTATAACCATGCCATTTGCTAGGGATTAGCTTGATATGCTATTTATCAGACGTTGTAACCCTACCTTTGTTTGACTGAATACGACAACATAGTCTGCATATAATAGGTTTGATAAGTGACTACCAGCTAATTCCAGTGGATAGGCATTCACCTCGTCCATGGCTTGATTTAGATCTGATAAAAACAAGTTAAAAAGACACAGAACAAGTACGCACCCTTGCTTTAGACCCAAGGAAGTTGCAATTTTCTTTGATACACATGAGCCATCACCCAATCGTACTCTAACCCAGGTATTCGAATATAGTAGTTGAATCGGTTTAAGGAAGGGAAGGCGGTATTGCTTGGTTCTTCAGCTTTTCCCAAAGTAACTGCCTGTGCACACAATCAAAGGCAGATTTAAAATACACAAAACACAGATATAAAGGTTGTTCTTTGCTATGTATTTGTCTATTAGAACTGAAAGTACTAGTATATTAGTTGCTGTCCCCAACCCTTGCATAAAATCCGATTGATTAGGTGGAATTATCTGCTTCTCAGTTGCTCATGTAGATAACCTTGACAGTAGGACTTCTGTAAAAAGTTTGGCATCTGTGTCTTGTATTGTAATTAATCGATAATTACCTGGCTGTGCCCCATCTCTTTTTTTTGTATATAGGTGAAATTAATGAACTTTCCATGTTTCTGGTATTGATGATGATTTGACCGCTTTCTTGAATACTTTCGTAAGATATTCTGCCCAAAGAGCAGGATTTTCTTTGTATAAAGCAAATGGAATCCCATTAGGGCCCGGGGCACCATCTTTTTGCTTTCGAATTAGTTTGCACACTTGATTTTCATTTATAACTAGTTTGTTATCCAAATTCTTTTTTCCCGTTCCTTTACCATTAAACGTGCTATCCTTTTGTGTAATTTCAAGGTTACTGTTGAGGTAAGTTGTTAGGAATCCTATCGAAACAGCTTCACTAAAAGTCGACGAAACAACTGTTTTGCTAACTCTTGATAGGCCATTTATCAGTTTTCAAAAATCTCTTGAGTTGTTCTTTTTACTTGCGTATAATGCTTTAGCCCAGAGTGTTTGTTTTGATTGAGTTTTTACTTCCCAAATTAGCCTTCCCAGGTCATAATTAATTCTTTTTAATTTGGAACGTGTAGCTATATTGTCTGGACTTTTTTTCATCTTTCTCAATAGTCTGTTGCAGGATCTTTTTAGAATGCGAGTTCCATATGATGGCTTAATTTTGTGACTCGCTTCAACTTGTTTACTTGGTTGTTGTCTGTAATTCAGTTTTGATGCATAGGTGGCGACTAATTTCTTTATAAAGAGCGGCCAACTTTCAATTACAGTGAGAAGTTCCCCCTCAAAGCATTCCGTAACTAATTTGAGTGCACATATGCTGGTAGATACTTTGGTCTCTTCTTTCCAGTACCGTCTCCTATAGTTAACTATTCCCGTCTTTGCCAGTAGGGTAGTTCATTTTTTATGTCTTGTACAATGGAGCTGCAAATCTAATATTTGTTGCCCGTGATCACTGCTGTTTGTTTTCTCAATCAGGAAGGATGATATCTTCTGGAATAGATTCAAAGATACTATTCTGTAATCGATTCTTGATTTGTGGCAGTGTGAGTGGTATGTCCATGCTGGCGGCATATCTTGTGGGAATCTTCCATTTAAAATTCTCAATCCCAGCGATTCTAAGTCTTTTAAAAGATGTATTCCAACTACTCCTCCTGTTGTTCTCTTTACCGAAGGTAATGTTTGTTGAGTCATTGCCCATAGAAGGTCCTGTTGTAATATTGCATCATCTCTGGTATATGGCCATAGCAAGTTCAGGTTAAATTCGCCCGAAATAATATTTTCAGTGTATGGGTCCTCAATCATTTGCTGTAATTCAATACTAGTAAGATAAATAGCCATGATCTTCCTAGTTCTTAGATCAGGATGTATATATAAATTTATTAGTAATAATAATTTAAATCTATTTTTTCCATGTACTGTATTTTACTATTTAAATGTTGTTATCATTTAAGACAACTTGTTGGTGGTCCAAATTTAAATCTATTGCTATAAATATTGCTAAACCCTCACTGGGGCGCTCATATTTACTTTGTTTAATTGCCGGCTGAAAGTACCCATTAAAACCTTCTAACATCAATGATTCAGTTGCCCAGGTTTCTTGCAAGAAAATAATCTGAAAGTTGCCTGACATTGAGGATAGGTACGCATTTTTTATTTTGGTGTGTACCCCATTTATATTCCAAGAACATAGTCTTATAACTTCTCTTTGATTGAATGATTCCTCCTTAACACCTTTATCTTATTCTGTCAAGGTTGTAGTACCCCGTGAAGGGCCACTGTAATCCATCGTTAATTTAATTTTATAGGTGTTTCTTCTTCAATTTGATTCATTGCAGGTTGTTAAATGCTTATCCGTTTTGCATATAGGGTTTTTTAATATTGAGAGCTCTTGTTGGTTTCTATTTTTCTGTTCTCTCTAGTAGTGTGAATGGGCTTGGGTATACAGATTAGGGGGGCATACTGATTTTTATTCCCCAGTTTAAGAAGGTTTCACGCTCATTGATGATTAGTTCTAATAGAAAGGAATTCAATGTTATTAATGTCTTTTCTTGATTATCTTCTTTATTTGAGAGAAATTCGATACCTTCTATATTTTCACTTGTGATTTTTTCAAGAGAAGGAATTGCTTTAAAAGTCTTAAAATATTTCCACGAGTCAGAGTGTCTTGCCTTCCCCTGGATTGATATTCAGGTTTGAAAATAAGTTGAATCTTACCATCATTATGTTTATTTATTCATTTTTTCCTTCTATCTACTGCAATCAATATATGTTCTTTCTTTGATGAAGTCATTTGTAAGTTTGTTGTCTCTGTCTGTGGGTCCGGATGCACTCACATTTTAGATCTATTATGAGACTGTTTTGGACTTTGTTTAACCATGTTTGTTCTTTGTATTTTATGTATCTGGTTTTCCATAGAACACCCATCTGTATCATAATTCAGTTCCTCCTCGATGTTTCCCTGGCCATACAATCTTTTTTGTTTATCCGACTTTATTGGTGATTCGTGGTTCATGCAGACAATTCTCTCCCGTAATGGTCTATGGGCTTCATACAACGGGGCTTCTCTCTTCGTTCCATTCATAGTCTTCCCTTCTGCACCTGGTTTGAGTCCATAAGCTTGTATTCTGCTTTTTTGATTTTTTGGAGGTTCATATTTTTGTAATTCCCTTAGCTCACTGTTTTCTTTGCATTGCTCATTAAGAATGGTTTTCCTCTGGTCTTTGTAAAATAGTGAAAAATACTTTTTATTTTTTCCTTCAATATTGCTGGTCTGATTCCCAGGTATTTCTTTATTTTGTTTAGGACTGTTTATACTATTTTCCATTGATCCTGTTGTTTGTTTTTGAGGTGTAGTGATTATTGACTTACTTTTGATTTTATTTCTTGCTTTGTGTCGTTTTTTCTCTGTTTTTTCATTATAGCAAAGGGTGGAGAAGTTGATTGCTTATCTCCTTGGTCTCCTTTTTTTTCTTCTTTAATTGGGACCATATAGTTTTAATTAATATTAGATATCTCCCTTTCTTGCTGATCAAGACATTTTGCCGTTATTTGGACTTGCTTTTCCTGCTTTTCACCTTGTAAGTCTATAATTTAAATCATTCTGAATTAATTTGTGTTGTTGAGGCTAATGTTAACATCTCCTAGTCAGTATTTTGCCCTTCTTGAAAGCCTTCATTTTCCTCTATCACCTGGTGATCTGACGTGGCTAAGATTTGCAGGTCCTGTCTCTGACACACAGCCTGCATCTTACTTTCTGGTTTGATTGGAGATTGAAGGCTATGTGTTTCCGTCTCCATCTGTATTCCTAACATAGCTCCAGTTGGATCTTTCATAAAATCAAATTTGTGAGGAATTTTCATTGATTTTTCAAACATGCAAGTAATTGGTGAAATTAAAGGTTCGTTTTCCCCTATAGTCTTTGCCTTAACCTTTTTTGATGTTGTTGATGCTTGAAGTTTCTTTTTTCTCCTTAAAGGGGAAAAGAAGGTCTTTCTTTACCTGATTGCATGCTTCTTTTGTTTCAAAAATATATTCCTGCTATTCCTCTGATTATCAGAGTGGTAGTAATAAGCAACAATAGTAACGTCGGTGGAGAAGTCAATAGTCTAGTATTATATGCCCAACGAGTAGTTTGTACTGCTCTTAAGTCTATCTATAGAGCTCGTAGCGTTATCCTTTTTGTGGAAATGGTATCCTCCAGCGACCACCATCCTCCCCCACCGTGCACGCTCAGATAAGTACCCAACTTCTCTTAATTTTAAGGAATACAGGTGTGCCTACCTGATGGCTTTCAACTCTTATTCTGCAGGCCCTCTGTGGGTCTTTGCATGCTGGGGGGGTAGTCAGAGTTAAAAAAGAGTTGAGGTAGAATAAGCGGGCAGAATTCAAAATAGGCAGCGCACTGCAGCTCCAGAACTCCAAGGCTGATCACTGCTCCATTCAGCTCCCGTCTTCCAGTTGACCAATTCAGCCTCTCCCCCGTCTCTGCTCCACCCCTGTGATGCGCTGAAAAAAACACAGGGGAGTTTGGCAGGTGGAGTGGCAAATGCAGCCCCCCGAGCAGACGCTCACTGTCAGAAGAGAGGCAGAGAGAGAGGCAAGGCAAGGCAGGCAAGGCAGGCGGGCTGGGAGCGGCCTCACCGACTCACAAGCCACACTCGCCTAACGCCAGCTGCCTCCGTGAGATCAGGTGGTGTTGCGGCTCTAGCCTCAGATGCTACAGCCGGCCGCCTGCCTGCACTTCACCTTCAGGTCGGAGGCAAAACGGGAAGTCACTACACGGAGCAAATCCCCACTGACCTGCGGCTGCAGATGTAGCAGGTTGTGGGCAGCGGCCACAGTTTTCAACGGACTCCCGGAGTAGGAAACAGACCACCGAGCAGTGTACGCTCTACGCCACCACTCGCCACTCCCAGCTCACGCGCTTTGAGCACGCGCCTCCAAGAGTCAGTAGCACCAAAGCACTCTGTCTAGCACTCTTGGCACTTATCAACCAAGTGGTACAGCAAATGTCGAGTCTTCTATCCCTCCGCTGCACCACCAATGTAGGAAGCTGGCTCTTTATGCAATATATCAAGAACCTGTTATACCATGTAAAGAGTCCAGGGGTTCCCTTATGAGTAGACAGGGGCTTGCTATGCAATCCCAACGTGCTCTATTAAGGGGTAGTGTGGTTGAGCAGCCTTAGGCTTAACACAGAGGAGTGTATACGACTCAAGAAGGAAATCCACACCAATTTATAAAAATATCAAGTATCTTTATATATGTTTAGGCGTCAGAGAAAAATCGTTCAGGTAGGTACATTAATATAAATTCTTTTCACTTTAAAAAGTGGACACAGTGCAATTTTTGAGATTTGCAATGTATTCCTATGGGAGGAAAACAAATTATGCAAACAGGTACAATACATCGACTTACAGGATGAATCCCTGGGAGTTAAGGTGAGTGGTGGGCAAAGTTCAAGGAAGCACCATCAGTACAACACCAGCGGAATGGGGCGGCCGGGTGCAAGGTGCAAAACAGTGTCGGGAGCCTAAAAGGTTTTAATGGAGATCGGTCACTGCGGAAAGAGGCTGCAGGCTCCGACTGGGAGACGAGTCGGGGCGAACCAAAAGGGGGGGGGTTCAATACATGCGATGTTCTGTGCCGTATGGACACTAAGGGTCCTCTTCACCAGGGGCGATGGATGCAGAGGTGTCTTTAGGTGTTGGATTTCCTTACCAGGAGCAGTCGCGATCGAGGGGGCCTGCGTACAGAGGCTGCAGGCAATGTTGGTAAGTCCACGAGGGGTGAGACCACGCTGGACTCTGACTCTGGAGCACTGGGGAACCTTGTTGGCACCAGTGGACCACTTCAACTCGGGCCAGAGGCGTCGGTGCAGAGGTGACTTCGGGTGTCGTGTCTTTGGCAGTTCTAGAGGCTGCAGAGACTTTTCTTCGAAGTTTCGCTTGAACAGGTCCGTGTTCATGGAAGGCCTTGGTCTTTGTTGAAGGCAGGCAGTCCTCCCTGGTTCTGGAGGCACTCAGTTGCAGGATGAGCCCTCTTTGGCATAGAGTAAACAGAGAATGGCAGACAGGTCAGTGGGACAGGGGCCAGATCAGGTACTCTCTCCTGCTTTCGTGGTTCTTTGTGTCCTTCTTCGTAGGTCATCAGGGTCTGCCTCTCTGGTGCCAGGGACTCCCCTAAATACTGAATTTAGGGGCATTAGGGGAGTGTAGGGTAGTAGCCAATAGGCTACTGACCTTGGGGTCACTTACCCCCTATATGACCACTTCCTGTGGGAAGTGGGCATAACCCTGTCCCAGAATTCCTAAGTATGCCATCACAAAAATGGCTACTTCAAAAAATGTGTGTCCATATCACAGTAGCCCGTCTTAGGGGTGGTACTAGCCTGGAGGTGGCATGCCTACCTGACTCGCTAATTTTCCCACCTGTCCAGGTGCTAAGGGGGTCCTGGACAAAGGGGTCGGCTTCCTCTCCTGTGAGGGGAAGCCAGATTAGCATTTCAAAGGCAGCAGCCCTTTGAGACTTGCCGCCCAAGGAAGGCTAATCAGCAGGTCAGCCTGTGGGAGGGAGTCTTACACCCTCTCCCTGGACAGACTTTTGTTCTGGGTCTCCTGAGAGCAAAGGCTCTCAACCTAGGAGGACAGAACAGCGTTTAGGGTGGTAGGCTGACAGAAACGAGACAACAAGCATGTAGGTTTTCAAGGGGCACTTCTAAAGTGTGCTCTGGGAGCATGTATTAGTAAATACAACACTGGCATCAGTGTGGGTTTGCCAATTCGAGATCTGTGATACCAAAGTTCTCTATTTTCAGTGAAGCCATCACGCAGCTGGGGAACTTGTTTTCACCACTGTCTAGCACATGGTCTAAAATGGCTTCCCTGGTCACTTGTACTGTCAGTAATGGCACTGACCAGCACAAGGGCATAACTACTCATGCAGGTATGCCCACATGTATTACTAAGCATCCTGCCTTAGGGGTGTCAGGCCTGCTGTAGGGGTGACTTACAAGTATCACATGCAGTAGTAGGAGACATGGCACACATGACTTGTCATGTTTTCACTTTTGTCTGCACCGAGACACACAGCCTGCAGTGGCAGTCTTGCAAGTGCTTGGTGAGGGGTTCTTTAGGGTGACACAATTCATGCTGCAGCCCTAAGGGGCCCTCTTTAGTACCCAAGGCCCTAGGCACCAGGGTACCATTTACTAGGGACTTACAGAAGGTGCTAAAGGTTTTGACAATTGGGGAAAAAATTCACAGTTTTGGGAAAGAGCTCTGGCACTAAAGACCTGGTTAGCAGTAACCCAGTGCACTTTCAGTTGAAATCACATCATTTACCAGGCAAAAAGTGGGGGTCACCATGTCAAAAAGGTACACTTGCCTGACTCAAATCATGTCAAGAAGCACCTGGCTATGATCTGACAGTGTGTGAGCTAGGTGTTCCACTTTGGAGACCCCCCTGTTTATAGCCGGGCGGCACAGCCAGCCTTCCAGCCTCATGCGTAGGTCGTGGACTGGCGAGAAGTAAGTGTATTCCCTCATGTATGCACCCTGCTAATGCATTCAACAACCCCTACTGGGAGTACCACCAGTGGAACTCTGCAGCAACCCTCACAATCAGGGAGTCATGTAGAGGAAGGGTGCAGCAATCCATACTGGGTACGCTACAGTGTTAAAATCCCCTCCCAAGAGCAATGGCACCCCTGGGGTCTGCACCAGCAGCGGGGTCAGAGAATCATAAAGCATCATGTGCTTACCATTCAGGACAAATATGTTGCCCAACACCAGTTCAATTCCACTGAGCCGCCACCTAATGAGAACATACTTCCCTTCTTTGTCAATGTAAGTGGACAGAGCTTCCAGCTGCATCCCCGGCCCGATCCACACCATCGCACTTCGAGCAAAGGACGAGTAGGTTGTAGTATAGATCCGGCCACCCCAGCCCAGCGCATCTGCCTCCTTGGTCACCAAATGAGTCTCCTGCAGGAGAGCCACATCTATCCACCCTACAGCGTATGTATGATAGGATTTTGTGCCTCTTCACAGCGTATCCCAGAGCCGTCACATTCCAGCTAATAAAGGTATAAGATGTGTGTCGCTGCATGGGGCTGCCTTAGTTCTTTCTCTGGGCGCCCATCCCAGCTCCCCATTCTTGACTACAAAATTGATACCAATACTGTGAGAATGATCTTCTGCCCGCCGCCTCACCCCCTAGCACTTTTCACAGGTCCCAAATACTTGAGGAGTCTTCGACAGGGCACAGCGACAGAAAGTCCATAGAAGTCCCATGTGGCCCATCTGTTGTCCGGCAGTGGTCAGTTTCTGCAGCTATGAATCAGGAGTCTCTCCAGTAAACTGGGCAATCAACGTGGGCACCCTTCTCAGTTCGACCTCAAAGTATGGCACCTAAAAGATCGTCCACGGAGTGCGGAGTAATCCTGGGCGGAGTGAAGTCAGGCTCCCTCTACACCTCCGATAATGTGCCTGTGACCTTGACGCCTGGAGCCTCTATCAGTGAGTCTCAAGCCTGCAAATGCATTTGCAGTTTCAAGGGCCTCCAGGCGGCCCTGCGTCCCATGTGCCTCCAATGGTCCACTCACTCAACGTCGACTGCAGCATCTGTGTCTCTTCTCCTGAGGCCATGGGGGTCCAGTCCAAGGGTCTCCATCGTGCTGTCTCAAACCATTCCCACACTGCCGTTGGGGTATCGAAGAAGGATGCGTTGCCATCCACTAGGAGCTTGAGTCGGTGGGAAATAGCAACATGTACCCGACATGTGCTTTTAACCTTTGTGAAGGAGGCCCGTCGTCACTGCACCTCCATTGTATAGTCTGGGTAAATGACCACCTATAGGTTGTCCACCTGAAATCAGCTTGCTTTGCGTGAGCACTGCAGTATGTGGTCCCGGTCTCAATAGTGCAGCAGCCATGCCGCTACAGGGCGTGGCGGCCCCCCGGAGGCCGGCCCGACACTCGGTGCGCACTCTCTAGGGCAAAGAATGGCAGCAGCCCCTGCGAGGCCACTGTCGACATAATCCAGGACTCTAGGAATCTGACCATATCCTGACTCTCCACCTTTCCTTTGAAGGTCTCTCACCTGAGCCTCCACAGCATCCTATTGTGGGGGGGACCACTGTCACCATGGCCTTGGCTCCCATCATTTAAGCTAGCCTGGCTGATGAGGGGTGATGCCCCGAAACCAGTCCCAGGATGCTTATTTCCGGTCCAGAGAGGACCTGGCTTGGCAGTTCGGGCTAGACTGTTTGCATGAGGCACAGGGTCAAGACTGATTTGCATATGGCTGGGTCTAAACTGGGGTGGCATGGTGAATGTTTGATTTGCTCTGCATTCCGTCCATCATCTGTGTGTCTTTTGCTTTCTCGCCCTAAGTGTGCTGGGTATGCCCAGACGTGGGTCCCGGGCTCACTGTGCCACTGGATTCAAGCTAGCCTGGCTGATGAGCGGTGTTGCCCCGAAACCGGTCCCAGGATACTTGTTTCCAGTCCAGGGAGGACCTGGCTTGGCAGTTTAGGCTGGAGTGTTCCCAACCCATGAGGCACAGGGTCAGGACTGATTTGCATATGGCTGGGTCTAAACTGGGGTGGCATGGTGAGCAAAAGAATGATGGATTTAACTCAGATCTATTGACTGGGGGTGAATGTTTGATTTGCTCTGCATTCCGTCCATCATCTGTGTGTCTTTTGCTTCAATTCATCTGGCAATAAAATTATCATTAAATGAAATATAAATTCTGCAAGAGCATAGTTTTCTGGGTATCTAACTGTTCTACTACTAAACCTCAGGAAATTACACTGACATTGGCTACTTCTTGCAGTGTGAGACTGTGTCTAATTTCTCAGAGGGCCTGTCTTATGGCTGCTTACTTAGGGCAGAGGTGGTAATGATGAGTGGAGATGGGTGAACATTGCGCAGCTGTGGTGGAACAGAAAGAGAAATGAAGTCCCTAAGTAAGTGCAGTGCGACTGTAATGGCATCTGCCATTGTGCATGGATAAACTGAAAACATGCAAACAATTAGCAACACGTAAGAATACGAGTCACACCTAGACATTTGGATAAAATCTATTTGGAGGTAGACAAATGGGTCCAAAGGAGGACGGTGTGCAGCTGGGGTCGTCTTGATCCTTTAATCTTAATGAGGTTGAGTCCACACTGGTAGAACCATCTTACGTGGGTAGGATGAGGTCGCCAATGATGTAGCATGCACAAATAGTGGGTGAGGCCTCCCCATCCAATCTAATTGGCACTTTTGAATAATGATAGCTATTCTTTTGGGACCCTTATTGGGACTCTTTCAATATTTAATAATAAATCTGGTATGGACCAAAATTGAACTTATACCTCCGGCCATCGCACTTAATTGTGGTTACTACCTTGAACCTTTTCCCAGTTATGAGTGGCAAGTGGCACAGGAGGGATAATGATTTTGACTGATACAAAGAAAGACAGTTGCATACTAGTGGATTGTAGCAGCACGATTCATGACATCCCTACCGACATGGGCAGCTCCATGATACAACCACGCATGGTTGGGGAGTAGAAATTTTGGTGCAACCATACGCCCTGAGCTGTCTCTCCACACTCCCTTAAGGTCACTTGTGCACTTTTGTTTGATCCAGTATTGTTTCTCAATCAGAGGGTCATTCCTGGAAATGAGACCTTTTTAGGTCTCGCCTAGCGACTCAGCTCAAATCGCTGTCGCTAGCGAGATCTATTGTTGTCGACTTGAGTTTGGAAGGGGGACAGGCGATGTGCACGCTCACGGCGTGTCTTCTCTGGCAATGCTGAGCTTGCACCCGGACAGCCGATGTGCACACGCACGATCACATCTTTGCTAGCTACCGGGCTGCGCGCGACGTCCTGAAGCGTCTTCTTCTTTGACCCCTCCCACCTCCCAAACAGCATCGATCACTGTGGCTCCACTCCCACCTCCCAAAGAGTAACAAGTAGCAATCGCCGTGGCCTTATATTTATTTGATACAACGCCCGTAATGCTTGTTACAGAGTGCTGCCAGAGCCCGGGGCTCCGGTAAGCCCACCTCCACGCATACAAGCTGCGGGCCCCCTCGTGCAAGAAGGACCGGGGGAGAGAGCATGGAGCGGACACTCACATCAGCGGATCCAGCGTGAAGGTAAACGGCTCACGGCGCCGTGTTTCACACCCCATCTTGCTGCATTTCACACCACACCCTGCTGCAGTTCCACCCACAACTGCGCCGTCTTACCGTTAGACAACGTGTATTTTCACCGGCATGGCTACAGGACAGTATCACCGACTTGAGATCGGACGGACAAAGCTCTACTTCCAGCTCCAACGACACAATTTGTTACCTTAACAACTTCGCGCATGCTCCGTCCAGAAATGTAAAAACAAAGAGTTGTGCCTGTCCGCCCATACAAGTGCAGACGAATCCATTTACAATAAGCGGAGGGGTAGGGAGGGATAGAAGAATAACCAATTCAACGCGGGGGTGGGGGGCTGTCGATCAGGAGGCTAGCCCTAAAACAATGGCATTTCTCACCATTTTTGAAGAACATAGAATTAGAAATTTGATCTACTTGGTGCAATCGCCTCAACACCCCCGCCCCCCACCACTTCGATGGTAGATTCTGAAGGAAGTTGGTGGATACTATTTTAACAGGAGCTGGAGTCGATAACAGAACAATTTAAAGCTATATTTTGAGGGCTTGTTTTAAACAGTGTATGGGTTTTCTTCTGACAACGCGACACGATGGTAATGGCGCCTGTGCATCTTCTTTTCACAATATGTGGCTCGCAATGGCGCCCGTGTGTTTTTAAATGCGGGTTATTTTTAATTGTGTACAGTGTTGTCACATCTGCTTTCTGCCCATTGAGTTCAATTTAATGCTGCACAACCCTAGGGTGCACCCTCCACCCGTCCCCGTCCCCGCTGCATGCTTCACATTCCCGCTCCTCATGCCCAAGCTGCTGCCGGTGCCCACCGGTTGTGCAATGGGGGATGCTGTGTAAAGGTGTTAAGGATCCCGGTGCGCTGAGGACAAGTCAAGACTTGCAGCTCAGCTCGTGTTTTGGGTGGGCACCTGGGATCGCATGTGGGACACAGGGGTCTTCACATCTCCTCATACCCTGTCGGGCTGTGCACAGGCCCAGACACTGACATCTCTCGTAGCCCCCTTGCCCCTGAACCAGAGGCCCCCCCCTCCCCACCGCTGTGCCAGTCCCGTGCCCTGTAACGCCACTCTCATTGAGGGCAGAGGGTTCTGCCAGACGCCCTCGCCGCACACAAGGAGACTGCAAGGACCGGCCCGACAGGTAAGCGATGCTTTAATTTTTAAATCACAGTGTTGCAGGGAAACATTACAAATCTTGATGCATATTTCTTTTATATTCCGTAATGTAAAAGCTGGCCATTTCCTTTCTACATTTGATTTTTTTAAATTACTGTGTCTCAATTGCAGGCGAATGTTTTCGCCCCTTTTGGTGCCCTGCGTTTCCGTTTGTAAACTATCAGTTTCTGGAGATGAATTTCCTGGGAGAACGGCTCATGTGTTATTTAAAGAGGGTGTGTGAGAAGGGTTTAAAACTCCAGACCACTTGCAGTAACTTTTCTGAGGACTGCAGAGAGGCCTGGCCTTTGCTCAGGGACACACACAATATCCAGGGCTGACCCGGGAGACACTCTAGGGTTCACCAACTAGCTCCTGATGCCGCTGAATGTATTGGCACAGAAGCGAAATAAACTTTCCCCTCGTGCATTGGCATTTTAAACCAACATTTGCCCCTTCCGAGCAGTACCTATATAAAACATGTTTCGATCGGTAGGTTGAAATGTAATTTTTGGGAACGTTTTAGCAGTTTGGTCCTTAGAGTCTCATGGTGCATGCACGTCACTTCTCTGTCCCCTCGTCTCTCTTTTCAGAGGGTGTGAGTGCAGAAAAAGCAGTGCTGAGAGAGACAGAAGGTATTTCTTCTGCAGCATGTTGTGGAAAAAAAGGTCATTGAGGAAGCGTTTTGAAAAAGATTGTTTTATCATGAATGTAGTTGTAATCCGTGGGAAATTTAAACATGTCAATATTTTGGGAGCGTAACTCTGGACATTGCTAATATTATGTTTGTAGTGTGGCAGGCTTTTGTTAAAAATAGCACTTTTTTTGTTTTCCCTTTGGTGATTTGCTTTAATTTTTTTCTATTATTTATTGGTGAAACTCCTATACAGACATTGGTTTCCTGTTTCCGTAGCGTTATTTCAAATGAGTGCTGCCTTCCAAAAGTAATTTTGTTGTTCGTTTTGGGGGCAGAGTAAAAATGCTCTTTTGGGAACCTGTTTAATGTCATTGAAGTCTCCCAATTTCACGCACATAGAGCCAAAACAAGCATTTGCAATGCAATAGGTCTCACATTTACACAAGTTTAAGCTATTGGCATTGTAAATGTTAATGCCTTTTATTTGTGTCTTAAAAACCAAAACAGAAATAAAAGTTATTGTCATTTACAATGCCAATAGCTCAAACCTCGCGTAAATGCGAGACCTATTGCATTGCAAATGCTTGTTTTAGGGATTGCATGGGAAACAAATCAGTATTTATTTATTTATTAAGAGTTTTATATAGCGCTGGCTAGACCCGAAGGTATCAGAGCGCTTTACATAAGGATCAGCGGGTTAGACAGTTAAAAACAGTGTTGCACAATAACATTAATTACAATAACATAGCAGAAGATGAAGACATGTCCGTAGGGGTATGTAAGGTAGGGGGAAGGAAAAGGGGGGGAAGGATCGGACAAGGTAGAACCGGCAAGGATGGAGGCGCTCCAAGGGGACCAAAAGACAAAAGGAAAAATCGAAAAGGGGGATAAAAAGAGATAACGTCAGGAGGCAAAGTGAATAAAAAGGAGAAAGGAGGGAGGAGGAGACCACAAGGGGGGTCAGGACAGGATAAAGGAATTGTCGGGCGACAAAGGGCATGGTTCAGCAGCAAGTGAGGCGGACAGGTCCTCCAAGATGGATGACCCGGGAAGCGGGCACCATATGCCAAGTCACAAAATGGCGGGGCACCGCACGAGAACCAATTTGCAAAACAACACGGGCGCTGGAATTCAGGGAGTAGAGCAGAGGGGGCAGCCACAGGAGCAAGGAAGGGAAAGGGATTGGGGGACCACGGAGACCCCAAGCAGAGACATTTAGATGGGCAAACGCA
The DNA here is from genome assembly GCA_963921515.1 of Calotriton arnoldi. Lineage (NCBI taxonomy): Eukaryota > Metazoa > Chordata > Amphibia > Caudata > Salamandridae > Calotriton > Calotriton arnoldi. The sequence goes on from CAWUFW010024100.1 coordinate 41,894, forward strand.
CAGGGGTTACTGGGGCAGCAAAGTCATCGAGGAAGTTAACACGCAGTCTGTTCAAATGCACAGGCTCTGGGTCGTGAGGGCAGCAGTGTCCCTCAGGCTGCACGCCGAACGTCGGTGGAAGTCCGCCTGGGTGCCAGAGATGCAGTCCAGGAAGGCGCGCCCCCCAGGCTCTGATAGCAAAGAAAAGCCCGGGGGCGTCATGCCGTAGTATCGAGATTCTCCCCGCAACTGCACCCCCGTACCAAGCAAAAAGACTTGCGGGTCCCGGTCCTCCCTCAGTAGGCGAAGCAGGAGGGCGGGCTGCGGGGGAAGCGGCAAAAGTCAAAAAAGGATTGCATCGGTCTGGGAGACCTCATCCCAGTTCTGCAACAGCCGGCCGGAAAAACGTCCCCAGGCATCAGCGCCGTCGGGAGTGGGCTCCGACGATGGCCGGTCATCACCGAAGCGTCGGTAGGCAGGGTGAGGAAAGGCAACAGCAGAGGAGAAAAACGCAGAGCAGCCATGCCAGATGCCCGGCTGGGTAGGTGACGGCCAGGGCGGCGCGCCGGAGCCAATATCCCCTTCAGCCGTCGATGCGGCTCCACCGGACTACTCGGCCATGCCGCTCGGGCTCCGCCGGACTGGGGAAATGGCTCAGATCCAACTCGTAGAGCTCGAATCCAGAAGAGGAGGCTTGAGAGACGATGGCAGCAATCAGAGCACGACCCTGGTGAGTAAAGAGGGTCCAGGGGGTGAAGATTTGGAGATTTTAAGCCCAAAGAGGCAATCCCTGGCCGGGAGCTCCCGGCCGGAGCTCCTCACCTGTCGGCCATCTTGGGACTTGCCACCATGCTTTGCAGTATCAGCGGTTTGTGACAAGGCCACCTTTCTGGCGGCTGAATCAGAAGAGCATTTTCTGGGACACTTCATCATGTGGGTATTGGTGGGCAGCACACTTCCCCACTGCAGTTTATTGGGACAGCACTAAAGCATTCAGTAAATTCTGTAAATACACAGTCATTTGTAATCAGTGCACTAGCAGATGACAAGACCCCCTCTGCTTCCAGAGAGTCATGCGTCACTCCAATGCTTACTTTGAGTTCTTACGTCCAGTATACACGCTGAAGTGAGTGCATTGAGTTTGACAACCTGAGCAGACTTAACAAGTGGAAGCTTTCAGCAATTTGATGTAGAGAATATATAGTTTACCTCTCTACCTATAATTTCTGAGACATTACTTATCCACAACATATGGTAATTAATAGTTTGGTATGGGGTGTCAGTAAAATCAATACAGAGCTTTGTTACATGCACAGTTGTAACAAGACAATCATGAAGTTCTCCCTCCTCACAATCAGGGCTTTAGAGAAACAAGGTTCAAAGTGGGACAGTGGACAAGAGTAATATGAGATGCCGACAGTAACAGTATTCCATTTCTTGGCAATCTTGCAGTTGGTAGGGGCTGGTAGTAAGGAGACGGCAATAACAGCATGGGGCACATTAGCAATTAGAGTGGTACTCAGTACAATATTTTCAGGAGCTTCAACAGGACAGGTAGTAGTGGGTATAGAGCGGTGGCACTGAGGAAGGCCACTCACATCTGGGTCCACGGCAAAGGAATAAAAGGCTACAGACTTTTTCTGATCGCCATGATCTTGTACCGATACTCCAAGGATAAAGACATTGTGTTTATGACAATACAGGGTAAAGGGGTTAGCAGAGGCCAGGGCTTGTTGTATATGTACAAATGCATTCGCCGTCTCTTTAAACCATTGCAAGAGCTCTGGGGTATCTTCTCTGGTAAAACTGTGCAAGACCTTAGTCACAGTGATATAGCCAACAATACATCCATACCCAAGAAAGATGGTACTTGGGAGACAGTCGCAGGGCCGGGCAACTCACGGATGGCTTCAATTTGCTCGCTGAGATTTCATGACCGAGGTATCACACTTGAGGAAGTCAAGTCTGCAAATTCTCCTTTGAAGCCTTACCCCACTTCTTCTTAGATAATTTGGTGAGTGGACAGAATCAACCTGGCAGTGGCAGCTTCAGAGCGAGGCTACACTTACTAAATGCGCAGCGTACAACATGGGTAACAAAATGGTGACTAATTTAAATTTTGTGAGAATGAGTAAATATGCTAATTCTTTAGTTGGCTTCAAGCAGGTAAGAAAATGACATTGCAATTTATTAATAAAATATTGCAACAACAGTTAAGGCGCGTATGTGAATTTGCTATTTTAATGCACATAAGCAATCATTAGAGCATCTAGGTAAGTGAATTCGCATTTTCAATATGAACTGAAATGCTTCTCTGAGCTCCAAGTAGGATAAAGTAACTGAAGCATAGTCAGGCAAAGTGATTTAGCCAGGAATCACACCGTTTTATCAAGTGAGGATTCAAAATAATTCTGCTGATGCCGAGGCTGTGACTTAATGACTAGGCCAAAGTGAACTCCTGCTCCATACATTGCTCAACTTCATTTAACTGGTGTCGTGAAAATGATAAACTAATCGTGCTGTGTGTGTTTGGTAAGAAAAAGTGGAATTGTCAAGGTCTCTAGACATTATTCTACTACAACTATGCTTATTGTAATTGTAAAATGTATTTATATTGCGTTTACTACCCCTGATGAAAGCTTGAAGCGATTTGCTGCAAGTAGCACACTACTCCAGAGCCCAATAATTAGGGTTTAAAAGTTAGTAGATTAGTAATGTGTTTTTTTCCTTATGGATTAGTTGCGTTTGTGCTCTTATGTTTAATTCTCTAAAATAAATTTTAAATTCCATTTGTTTTTCTAGGGTTAATATGTCTGAGTGAGTCACATAAATATCCCACACAAGTTTCCTTGCTCGAGTAAAAATAATGTGTTTATTCAAGTTTGCTTTTAGACAAATTTAAATAAGTATTTTACTCACCCTTTAAAGCTTGATTAACACAATCATTTTAGTTAGTTTCATAAATGCGCTTTAAAATGCACCGTCTGGTGTTTAGCAGAGCCCCCCAAGACACTCCTTCATAGGGTGGGCTCATGTGTTGCAGATTCTGATGGTGAAACTGATTTTTTCTGATAAAAATATGACGAGATTCCTCCGGTGGCAAACCATTTCTTTGTCCAGAGACGTTTTAAGGCATGGGCAAAGGGAGCTCTGGCCCAGGGCCTCAGCCTTTCAGTGGGCCCCCCTGATAGAGCCAGCTCTGTTTGCAGAGAGCTTTGCCCTGGTGACTTTGAATAATTCTTATACACATAGTTTTAAATACAGTTTTCTTTTAATTTATTTTTTAATGTGGGAGAGTCTATTGCAGACATTTTGCAGAGAAATTTTGTGTTTATGTTTCATGCAACATCCATAAAAAAAGTTTCTTTTAGATTAAAACAGGACCTGACATATGAGAAATGGGAGGGTGTCACAGAGATTATTTGCAGTAATATTAGTGAGCTGCTGCTGTGTTAGAATATTGAAAACACACATCACTATCTCTGAATATTAAATGTGAACACATTTGGACGAGTGTGTGTGCACTCACCCGGCCAAAGAGGGCATGAAAGATCTGTAACTGGATCATAAATTCAAATCTGTTCCAAACAAGGGCCCCCAAAATACGTTTGGCCCAGGGCTCCCAAAATCCTTAAGATGTCCCTGCCTTTATCAATAGGCAGGGGGGAAGGGGGGTTGCAATGAGCCAGCAGGGAGAGGCACCTGTCAGGTTAAATGACTCTGCCACGGACCAGCTCTTCTTTCAGAGGCATTGGTCTGGTAGGATATAGTTCGCTGACTCTGCCCCGGCCCTGCTTGTGCTTATGAAGCATCGGCCCGTCTCTTGGAAGGCTCCTGATGAACGCAGGCCTCTCGGTTTCACACCGTGTGCCTGCAGAGCTCTGGCTGGACGGGCGGGCCTCGGGGGAGGCCCGTGAGCCTTGGATTGGCTCCGAATCCCAGAGAAGACAGTGTGTGTCTAATGAGGGGGAACGGATCCGCTCTCCCTGGAGGGAGCTTTGCTTACATAGCAAATGAGATGTGATATCTTTAGCTAAACGGCAGCAGGATGGTATGCCAATCTGAGAGGAGGAGGGGAAGAGGGGAGACGGGAGGGGGACATTGAGGAAAAGATAAATGGTGTGAAAAGGATAAGGAAACACATAAAGGGAAAGACAGAAATGGGGACCAGCTGGCAAGGAAATGGGAGGAGAGAGATGGGGGGGGGGGAGATATAAGGAATGAGCAGAGTACCGTGACAAAGAATATATGCAGAGAGAGGCAAGGATTTAGGTAGGTGGAAATATTGATGGGGTGATAGGGAGAGATGTAAGGAAGGCGAATGAGAGAGTGAATGGATAGAAATGGGCAAAAAGACTGAAAAAAACTCCCCCTCTCGCCAGCAATCTCTCAAGGTGCGGATCGGCACTAGGTGCGTACGGCAGAGATCTGACTAAAGCCAGTGTGGGGAAGAAGTGATCCGCTAGGCCCCAGCGCTCTTTTTCTGACCTGCGGTTCTTTTCCATCTAAGGCGCCTCGTCGCCAGCGCGATTGGTTTGAGGTCAACTCAGGTGGCGTCACGACCTAAACAAATCACTGAATACAAAAACGTTGCACAGGGCAAATAGATAAGGAAGAGAGACGTTAGGTGTGAGAGGGATAGGAGATACGAGAGAGTTGTTGGTAGAGAGAAGCCGAGAGCTAAGATGGGATACAGAGAGATATGGAGAGAGATGTGCCCAGTGAGGAGATGGGATGGGGGTGGCAGATGAAATGGGAGATGGAGGAGGGGTTAGTAAAAAGTGGAGATGGAGAGAAATGTCGGAGAAGAGGAGAAATAGAAAAATGTGAAAGATGGCACCAAAGGTGATGTGAGAAAAGTGGCAAGGGGTGGGAGAGGGCAGGATCTGCAGGCTGTGAGGATGCAGATAGATGGAGGCTGGCTAAAGAAAAGGAGAAATAAAAAATGAACAAGTGACGGAGAGTCGGGAAAGAGAATGAGCAGAAAATACGGGGAACGGACCGACTGCAAATAAACGAGGAAGCAGTGCTTTAAATGGGCCGGTACTCACCGGTACTGAGTACCGGCACTTCTTAGTTTTATCTCTCGGAGTACCGCCACTTCTCTATTGCCGAGGAAAGTACCGGTACTCATAAAACGCTGGTGCTGGCGGCCTGCCTTTGACAGGCAAGGCACTTCTGTAGACCTGAGCCGAGCCCCCGCTGAACTATTCAGCTTGGGCTCATCTGCATACCGTCCGGGTGTTCACCATCATGCTGTGTTGCAAACACAGAAATTGAGGCGGCCCGGTGACAGCGCTATTAAGAAAGCCGTGGGAGGTAACCAGGTTCAAATGGCTTTAATCCCACCTGATTCTTTTGTTTAAGTGTCTACTTATGTTTGTCTGCTTGCCTGTGATTGTTTTTGTGTGAGAGATGTACGAGAGAAAGGGGGAGAGAATAGAGACACTCTTGGAAGGTATATAAAGGAAATGTGTGGAATGCTTGTGTGTGCACGTCTGCTTCTTTCTTTCTGTGTCACTTGAAAATATATAGTATTGTGCCAAGCAACAGCAATTAACAGTATCGATGTTGCAAATATAAAAAAACAAGGAAATGTTAAAATACCACCGCGTTTGGCTTTTGTTGTGTAATGAGTAAACAAACCTTATTTGTTTATTGAAAGACATTTCTCGTTTTGGTATGTGATGCAAGTAGTATAGATGTCAAGAAGTATCGGCATGACTTCTCCTAAGCCCCGCCCCCAAGCCCCGCCCACTCGCCACATTTAAATGAGTACCTGCACTATTTTTCCCCCATTTAAAGCACTGCGAGGAAGAGACCGAGAAGAGCTGACAGGCAGAGTGAGAGTGGGGTTTGAGAGAGAGGTGGAGCAGTGAGAATAGTGTGCGTGTTAAAACGAGCGGGGAGGAGACTGAGAGCTAGATGGCGCTCGGGGAGGGAGACATCGATTTTCGGAGTTCATTATTATCCCTCTTCATTATAAGAGCGAGGGTGCGTTATGCTTCCGTGGATGAACGGCAGCTGCTCCTTTACGATAACCGTGCTCTGGGGGACGGCGGGCCGCATGGTGGAGGCGAGGCGCGTGCTATTCCCAGCTGCGCAGCGGTGAACGTTACTAGGCCAATCGCGAGTTAATTGCGCTCATTTTTCAGCCTTGGCTGTGAAATGATATTCCTCGGCCTCGCGCTCCTTCGCCTCCCCACCCATGGGCCATCACTCCAGCCAGCACCACCTCAGATGTGAGAGGAGAGGGCAATAAGCAGAGCGCCTCGAGGCCTCCCTCCCACCGCCCTGTCACTATCTGTCACCTGCGGCCACCCCTGGGGGGCCTTAGTTGCAGGACCACCACACATGATCCCGTTGAAAAATCGGTTTGGCCTAGGGTCAGGCGTCCATGCCAGTGAATTGTCAACCATGGTTGCCATTGACTTAAAGAAAACGTTAGTCACCGTAGTCAAACCTTTATGCATATTGTTGGGACGGAAAAGTCCCCTGCATGGCTACAGACGTGCCCCGCTGCCCTGAGTGCCTAACTGTACTCTTGTGTGGATCCCTAATGCTGATTTTCCTGTCATAGGTGAACACAGATCATGCATGTGCGGCATAGCATAGGTCTGTCTCACGGATTGCGGTTTTGTTGGACTGGGAGGGGCGCCCAAATGGTTACCCTCATAGTGGTGGAAGGCTACTGCCTTCACCAGGAGTTAAGCAGCACAAGCAGCATACCATGTGGTGGTCAGAAGTAGAAAACAGGTCCTTTTTTTCCCTGTATCACTGGAGTGAGTCCTACAGGCTAGCTCCGTTTTCCGCTCTGTGTGCTTAACTCACCCTTGGCCTACATCAGGTTGATGTGGAGTGTTGCGCAGCACAGAAGTAGTGACTGCGCTGGATGTATGTGTGCCAGGGAAGGGTGTAGTACATCACTGTGCAGTGCATGTGGGATTAGTGCATGGATGACAATATGTATGCCTACGAAGAATAGATGAAATGAAAGATGTAGTGCCGTGCAGTGCTTGTGCAATGGAAGCGTGTGCTGGGTGTATGTGTGCTTGGGTGAAGTACAATACATGAGGGGTGAAGTGTTGTGCAGTGCTCACGTGGTGAGTGTATGTGCTGGCAGGGCCGTTTCTACCATTAGGCAAGACTAGGCAGCCGCCTAGGGCGGCCAAAGGGGGAGGGCGGCAAAAAGTTATTTTTATAACTGATGAACAAAGCTGCCAAGGTTTCAGATTGCCATGTGGGCTAGGTAATTAACGAAAAAGTGAAGAAAGATTAAGAAATGAAGGGGGGTCTATGAAAGAATGGTTAACGCAGCAGAGGAGGTGGGGTGACAGGGAGGTCAGGAGCGGGAGGAGGAGATACAGGGAAAGGGGGAGATTGATGGAGGAGGCAAAGATAGCAATAAAGGGTAGGCGGCGCACGGGAGGCCTCTGAAGAAGTGGTATACAAGAGAGGTGAAACTGCACGAGACAACAGCTCGTGAGGCAGAGGGTGAGGATGGGTCCGGCGAGAGGCTGGAGAAGAAGAATGGGTATGCATGAGAGGTGAAGCTGCACGAGACAGCAGCACGTGAGGCAGAGGGCAAGGATGGGTCCGGCGCGAGAATGGAGAAGAAGGGATATGCATAAGAGGTGAAACTGCACGAGACAGCAGCGCGTGAGGCAGAGAGCGAGGCTGAAGTCCGGCGCGAGGCCGTGATGTGGTGCGAGGCTGGAGCCCTGGAGCAAGGGCGGTTGGAAGGGAGGGCGCTAGAGGGCCACGTGGAGAGGATAAGGCTTGGGGGCGTGCAGGAGGCACTGTGAGAGACGGCACAGCAGAGCGGGGATAACAGGAGGGAAAGGAGGGCGGGATAGACAGAGGGGGAGGAGACAGCTGAGGTGTTGCAGTGATTTGGGCGAGAGACTGGGGAGAGGGTGAAGAGGGCACGGGAACTGTAGGGGCGGAGGGGGGGTAAAAGAGGCAGAAAAGGCGTTTGGGGGCACACAGCCTATTTGTCTGTATATGAGGCTAGCGCCGAGAGGGGCAGGGGAGGTGCTGGAAGGGTGGGCAGTGAGGGTCAGAGGAGGAGGGCTCAACAAAGGAGTCAGAGAGGGACACACACCCGTGGGGGCCACCCTTGTAATGTAAATATTGAGGGAGAGGGGCTAAAGAGGAGGGAGAGCGAGAGAGGAGGCTGGGGAGAAGGAGAGGGAAGGAGGTAGGGGCATACAGAGGAGGGGGCGAAGGAGGCAGAGAAGCAGGGCCTGGGAGAGGACAGGCTGTAGAGACATGGAGTAGGAAGTGCAGGACAGTGTGGAAGACCTAGGGGCAGAGACCAGGGGAGGTGGGGCTGAAGGTCTGTTGTGGATAGGACTGGCAGAGACATGTAGGCAGGTGGGAAGGAGGGTATGGGGCATAGTGTGGCGGGTGAAGGTTGCAGACGGGGTAGAAGGTAGGAGCAGTGGTGGCAAGGAAGAGGGCTGAATGTTCAGGGGTAGCGGTCCGCCCCATTGAGCTAACCAACACAGGAGCTCCGTCTGTGAGACTCTGCAGCACATCTGGCCCTGCTACTGCACGGCTCATCTGTACAGCGGAGTACTCATGTATGTATGTATGTATGTATGTATTTAAGCTTATATAGCGCTCAGCTATCCCCAACGGGGGTGTCCCGGCGCTTGCAGATACAGTGGGGGGTGAAGGCAAGTTAAAGTTGTCGAGTCCTAGTTTGCTAAAGGAGGCTGAAGAGCCAAGTCTTCAAATCCTTCCGGAAGATAGGTTCCGACTTGGCTTTTCTGATATGATCAGGCATGGAGTTCCATAAGGTCGCGGTTTTGACGGAAAAGGACCGTCCTCCTATTCTGGACTTAGAAAAACGGGGGATGACAAGGCACTCACGATGATTAGATCTTAGGGTCCTGGACTGATGGTATTTGCGAACTCTCTTCTTTAGATATTGCGGGCCAATATCATTAAGTGCTCATCAGCACACCCGGCCATCAGGGCAGTAGGGATTCCCATAAAACCCTCCCACATACCTGGACATACCTTGGGGCTCATCAGCATATCAGGGCGTCATGCAAGACGTATCCATACAGCATAGGAAACCCAGGAGTCATCAGCACGCCCAGGTATACTTACAGTTAGACTCGTCAGTAGCACCGGTCGGGCTCTAAGAGGCATTAGTATAGCAGTAGACTGAGTAAAACTCAAAAGCACTTCCAGACTCATCAGCAGGTAAATCGGCTGCACCACGAGATTAACCAGCACAGCAGGGACACTGCGCGATATATCAGCAGAGCAGCCTGTGCTCCAAGACGTTTTAACATTGTTAACACAACCCAGCCTTCCAGGAGGACTCATCAGCACACATGGACACGCTGACGACTCCTCGGCACAGCAGGGCCTGTTGTAAATTACATCATCTGCGCAACTGAACTCCGTTGTAAATCTCACCAGCAAATGTCTTGGACCAGAAAACTGTCTGGAAAGCCCCTGATCAGAGCAACCAGAAGCCACCTCCCATCTCAGTTGTGACCCAATTGAGCTTGTTTTGGGGGAGGGGGGGGATTGAGTTGCTGGGCGTTGAGTCCCACTGCCACCCCCTTCCCCCACCGAGTGTTCACTTTTGTTATAGAGAACAGTAAAAATAATATGTCCTTTCTACCAGAGAGAGAGAGAAATGCAACAGAAAGAGATAACAGAGGTGGAGAGATTTATTAGGGGGTGATCTGGTGTGCCAGCAGACAACAATAGAAATAGAGAGAGGGAGACACCCCAGAAAAGGAAAGAGAGCAGCAAGCAGACCAACCAATGGAGAGAGAGAACAGCGGGGAGGGGCACACGGAGAGAGACACAGAGTGAGACAGTGAGAGATGCACCATCGTTTGGGGCTGAGGCAGGACAGCTCGTGAGAGGGTCGCAGTGTCTTCTGCTGTGGCTGTAGCTTGCAAGGTGAGTTTGACCTTGTTAGATGGGGCACCGGATATCTCAGGTGCCTAGTTACCAGTAGTGCAGCATGTGCAATGGCACCCATGTACAGTGGTGCGAGGGACCCACTTCACCCTAGTTAGTACTGTTTTTGGTACAAAAACAAGGTATTGGGAGAGGGGTGCAGTTTTCTCGCTTGCATTAGGGCCAACTGGGAGAATTTCAGTGCGGTGATGCGGACCACCACACTGAAATGAAATAGTTTAACGCCTGATGCGTGATTCTTGACAGAGCTGAGTGCATTAATTCTTCTAGCCTGGATGACAGGGGGAGAGAGTGATGGTAGTAAAAGGGAGAGGGAGGCATTTTTCAATTCTCGCCTAGGGCGGCAAATCATCTAGAAACGGCCATGTATGCTGGCAGTGTGTGTGTGTTTGCAAATAGCACACCCTGGTAAAATATAGAAAAGTATCAGTGCATGCAGACGGAATGCGTGTACTGAATGTATGTGTACTTGTACACTACATGGTGAAAACAGTGCTGGACAATAAGAGGGCTGTGGAATGTACACTAAGTAAGTGTGCCTGCATTGGTACATTACATGGAGGACCCTCTGTTCCATTTTGGGGAGCCCAGGCCTGCCTGGTGAGGAGGAGTGGAATCCCCCCAGACAGATTTGTGTATTGCTGCATTTCTGTGAGCTGGGTTGGACAAACTGGAGGACAAGAGGAAGTGACTCCCTTTATACTTCAAAAGGTTGCTCTTTGATTCAGTGATAGGTCACAAGTAAGGGGCCTGGACACATCTCAGGAAGTGAGATGAGGCTGATAAGGGAATCATAAAGAGTAGGGCTGGGAGCCTGGGATTAACCTTTTATTGCACATATCACTGTGGCTGACATCCAGGTGGGAACTCTGGTCACTCCCATGAATTGTGTTGTTGGTCAATCAGCTTCAGTGTCATGCCTGCAGTGACATACTTCCTTTCAAGCGGAAATAAATAAAAGAGAAGTGGACACTCAAAAAAAAGCAGAACCCCAACATAAATCTTCAAAGTCTCCTACCCTAAATCACATTTTGGTCTCTGGAAACGGACTATAAGAAGGTGAGGTTGAGACCCAAAACCTGGTCATTTGCCAATCAACCAGACAGGCTGTGTGAGAAGGGGAAGCTCTGCAAAACTTCTGCCTGTGACCAGGACTGGGGGCTAAGGCCTGCTAGTCTCCCTGCTGGGTGAGGGGACATCCCCCAGGGGAAAACAAGATCCCCTGCCCTGGAGCACCAGCGCCTGCCTGTTTGCCAAGACCAGTGTGCCCTGCGAGGAAGGGGAGAGCGTTGGAGGGAGCGAGGTCTAGTGGGGAGCCCTACAGAGAGAACTCCTTGAGTGAGGTGTGAGAATAACGATTGTACACCAATCAGGTCGTTGCCCCTGTACAGGAACGGTTCAGCGACCCCCAAATGTCAGGAGAGGGTTTCCGTGATCTCAGCCGTGTGAGTGTGAAGAGCACTGTGTGGGAAACGCCAGGCCTACATCACCATGCTGCATTTTTCCTGTGTGTTGAACTTATTTATGCCTGGAGTAAGAGAATTGTGTCTGCCGAGAACGATGACCCCATAAGCCACGAAAGCCTCCATAGTGAGTGCGATCACACCTAAAGAGTCTGCATGCGTTTGTGACTAACGTGGAAACAATGTGTGTCAGGAGGGGCTCCAGGTAGCACTGTGGATAAGTGTTCGGGTTGTGGCCCAGACAAGAGGATTATTGTTGTGACAGACGGATCAAGCCCCCCCAACCACACCGGACTGCTTACCCTTGCCAGAGCTCCAGTCAGGAGCTGGAGAATCCATCTCACATCCAAAGTGCATCTGTCGAATGAACAAAACTACGGCCGCCGCAGACCACTTTCTTAATTCTAGAAACTGTTACTGACCTGGACATGGCAGAACATAGGGGTCTCTTAGGGAAGTACCATCTGAACTTGCTTCTGAGATATTCTTGGCCTGACCCATGTAGCGATTTATGTGCCAAGCTCAAGGCCTTAAAAGCAATCCTCTTCCTTACCTGGAGCCGATGAAGCTCCTCCAAAGTGCCTGCTACAGACTTAAACTTTGGAATGTGTTTCAGAAGACGGCAAGCAGCATTTTGTAGCATCTGTAACTTGTTTAGTTATCTCTGTTTAATGCCCATATAAAGGACAATAAAGTAGTCAAGCCTAGTCATTACTAAAGAAATGTCAGAGAAAATGTCCTCTTTGGCCAAATCAAACACATCAATTACAGACACCTCACATATCCATACTGCATCATCAGAGCATAAAAGTTCCAATCTCAAAAATTTAGAGTAAATTGTTTATTTTGGGATAAAAATACAATGTAAAAACACAGTTAAAAAACCATATATTATTTAAAAAGATTTTTTTTTCTAAGAAACACCTAGAAATTTCATATATAAATCAGCACGATATCACAATTCATAACATCAAAACCAATAAAATTTGTAACAAACAAATATACAGATACACAATAATGGTACACAAAAAACGGGAGAGAAAAAAAGACACAAAAAGATGTTCATATCATTGTATATGACCACCCGTAACTATTGAATTATCTGGCAAGTTAGAGTACTTTGTATAATTTCATAAACTTGCAGATACCCTAGTAATCAAGTGTCTATACATTAGAAGCATCAACGCATTTCGGTGGGTTGCAGTTTGATAACGAACACCTTCCTCAGGATTATTGATGACTCCCAGAACAAAATTGTAAATTCTAAAATACATATACATAGACAAAAGGGAAAATACAGAAAACAAGCATCAGACGTAGCAATTTCAAAGAGATTCCATTTCTTTAAAAACACCATTTATAACCTGATGATGCAGACAGCTAGCGCATCAATACAGCCAACAAAATCAGGCTCCCACCCAATAATAGACCAGTGTACAGCATAGGAGGTAAGTAAGGGGTCACTTTCTCAGATACTTCTGGGTCTAGTAGTGAGGAGGAAGGAGCAAGAGATGAAAGCAACAATAGGGGAAACACCAAAGAATATGGGTTTTTTTTAGATCAGAAGCCCAAGAGAGGACAACGCTACAATGGGAATGCGGGGAGGGGACAACAGAACCGGGGTCCTCCTCCACAGGAGTACATCCATACACGGAACCAGAGATACTGGCGACAAGCAGAGCACCAATAATAAATCTGTCTAGTAGAGAATTGAGCCCACATGAGATTAGGGTCTTGGAGAAGGGTTTTAGCTTTGTTCCTCTAGCACAGGTTAACAAATTTAAATTAGAGAAGGACCTACGTTCTTTCTTCAGAAAGGTACGTCTAAAATTTCTTTGGGAGGGTTGTCCCCCAGAGAATCCAGTAATGTATCTGGACTTAAACCCAAGTCCACTTTCACCCCTTCCCTGACCCAGGTAGGAAAAAATATTGCAGTTTTTGAAAGAACCGTTGAAATAGGGATTCAAAGGATTTTGTCGGAACAACACCAACCTTATCCCCGGAATATAAGCAAGATGGAAAGAGAGGCAATTTTATCTCTCAAGAATGATTTTAATCTTACCATCAAGCCCGCAGATAAGGGTGGAGGGGTAGTCCTTTTTGGCTCTCCAGACTATGACAGGAGGATGTTATGCCTCTTGGAGGTTAAAGAACATTATGAACAAGTCCAGAAAAGCAGACTGGTAAAGCTTTCTAATGAATGTTTACAATTGCTTATGGATGCCAAAGATAAGGACTTCATATGTGAGGAAGAATTTAGATTTTTAAACAACATCGAACCAAGAGTCCCTGTGATATATGGTCTCCCAAAAATTCATAAAAACCGTACTGATCCACCTATGAGACCTATCGTCAGCAGTATTGATTCGCTCCTCGAGCCTCTTGGTAAGTATATTGATTTTTTTCTGCATCCATTGGTAAGTGATCTTAAGTCTTATGTGAAGGATTCTTCGCATATTATTTCACTGCTAGAGGGATTTCCTTTTAATAGAGAGACTCAGGGGCCGATTCCGATCTCGGTCGGAGGCGCACCCAATACCATTCGGTCGGGAAAAAAGCCATGCGAATGCCTGTTTCCCGACCGATCCGTACAGCAGACCGAACGAGTAAGTACGATGCGCACAACAGCACAGAATCCGGCCGAGTCGTACTCACCCAATCCAGGTCCTGTTCTCCGACCGAGACGAATCCGGAAACGCTGAATCGAGTCGCACGGAAGGGAAAATGCAGCTCCGTCCGGCCGAACAAGTACGATGCGCTTTCCGTACGCGCCGAACCCGTCGCTACGCACGGCACGTCAAAGCATCCGGGAGAGGCGCACATAAGCTCCGATTCGCGCCACAACACGCTCCACGGCTACGAGGCGAACACGCCAGCGACGAGGACGACGCGAAGCGACGAGGACGACGCGAAGCAACGAGAAGGACGAACGACACGAACCAACCATGAATCCCTTCGTCCCGATCATACCAATATTGTACATTTACTACCGGAACAGGCAAGGACGCGTACGGCGCAGAAGGTAAGTCAGACACCAACCACAAAACACATACAACACGTACACGACACATCACACACACACAGAGGGATGCAGAATTTACTTACACCAGCAACAGCAGCACCATAGGGGTGGGATGCCCATCACCAATGCCACATATGCACACAGGGGCCTGAATGCGCACCACCACCCCTACCCAGGGGGGGCCGGATGCCAACCACCACTACCACCCTTAGCCAGGGGGGTGCCAGATGCCCACCACCACTACCACCCTTACCCAGGGGGGCTGGATGCCTACCACTACTCCCACCCTTAGCCAGGGGGTGCCAGATGCCTACCACTACTACCACCCTAAGCCAGGGGGTGCCAGATGCCCACCACCACTACCACCCTTACCCAGGGGGCTGGATGCCTACCACTACTACCACCCTTAGCCAGGGGGTGCCAGATGCCTACCACTACTACCACCCTAAGCCAGGGGGCTGGATGCCTACCACTACTACCACCCTAAGCCAGGGGGCTGGATGCCAACCACCACTACCACCCTTAGCCAGGGGGTGCCAGATGCCCACCACCACTACCACCCATAGCCATGGGGGTGCCAGATGCCTACCACTACTACCACCCTTAGCCAGGGGGGCTGGATGCCTACCACTACTACCACCCTCACCCAGGGGGGGCTGGATGCCTACCACTACTACCACCCTTAGCCAGGGGGGTGCCAGATGCCTACCACCACTACCACCCTTACCCAGGGGGGGCTGGATGCCTACCACTACTACCACCCTCACCCAGGGGGCCTGGATGCCTACCAATACTACCACCCTTACCCAGGGGGGGCTGGATGCCTACCACTACTACCACCCTTACCCAGGGGGGCTGAATGCCCACCACCACTACCACCCTTAGCCATGGGGGTGTCAGATGCCTACCACTACTACCACCCTTAGCCAGGGGGGGCTGAATGCCTACCACTACTACCACCCTCACCCAGGGGGGGCTGGATGCCTACCACTACTACCACCCTTAGCCAGGGGGGTGCCAGATGCCCACCACCACTACCACCCTTACCCAGGGGGGGCTGGATGCCTACCACTACTACCACCCTTAGCCAGGGGGGTGCCAGATGCCTACCACTACTACCACCCTAAGCCAGGGGGGTGCCAGATGCCCACCACCACTACCACCCTTAGCCATGGGGGTGCCAGATGCCTACCACTACTACCACCCTTAGCCAGGGGGGTGCCAGATGCCTACCACTACTACCACCCTTAGCCAGGGGGGCTGGATGCCTACCACTACTACCACCCTTAGCCAGGGGGGGCTGGATGCCTACCACTACTACCACCCTTACCCAGGGGGGCTGGATGCCTGTCACTACTACCACCTCTACCCATGGGGGGCTGGATGCCTACCACCAACACCACCCCCACTCATAGGATGGACAATGCATGACACAACCAGCACACCACAACCTAAGGAATGCAAGAAAAAGACATCCCCCTAACACCATGACAAGCGTGTGTAGACTGTGTCAAATGCCTACAACACTGGACATGACTTTGAACATACAATGTGACCCCCTAGCACATGTGCCACACATATATGTGTGTGGCCCCCACAATGCAAGCAGGCCATGACCATTGTGGCAATGGGGTCCAAACCCCCATCATCACAGTGACCAAAAGGTAAGTGTGGGGTCCATAGCTGAAGCACATTTTGAACAGTGTGGCAATGGGGTCCAAACCCCCATCATCACAGTGACCAAAATGTAAGTGTGGGGTCCATAGCTGAAGCACATTTTGAACATTGTGGCAATGGGGTCTAACGCCCCATCACCACAGTGACCAAAAGGTAAGTGTGGGGTCCATAGCTGAAGCACATTTTGAACATTGTGGCAATGGGGTACAAACCCCCATCATCACAGTGACCAAAATGTAAGTGTGGGGTCCATAGCTGAAGCACATTTTGAACAGTGTGGCAATGGGGTCCAAACCCCCATCATCACAGTGACCAAAATGTAAGTGTGGGGTCCATAGCTGAAGCACATTTTGAACATTGTGGCAATGGGGTCTAACGCCCCATCACCACAGTGACCAAAAGGTAAGTGTGGGGTCCATAGCTGAAGCACATTTTGAACATTGTGGCAATAGGGTCTAACGCCCCATCACCACAGTGACCAAAAGGTAAGTGTGGGGTCCATAGCTGAAGCACATTTTGAACATTGTGGCAATGGGGTCCTAACGCCCCATCACCACAGTGACCAAAAGGTAAGTGTGGGGTCCATAGCTGAAGCACATTTTGAACATTGTGGCAATGGGGTCCAAACCCCCATCATCACAGTGACCAAAAGGTAAGTGTTGACAAAGAAAGAGCTGCAACTGCCAAACTGCATGGATGATTCCTGGTCACAGAACATAAAACACATCAGTGGCAAAGTAGTGCATGTGTCCCATTGCAACATAAATTGGGGGAGCCAAATACTGCAGTGCAAATAAGACATACCTTTGGCCATGTGCAGACAAACAACACCCATGGGGGCTGACACTGTCAACATTCATCAATGACACAATGACAGAAGTGACCATCAGAATGCAGACCCACATATTTGCACCAATGGGCACACAAATGCAGATACCCTGTGGAGACTGTAGATGTGAGGTGAACAGATACCAAACCATGGCAGCAATGGGACACACAAACCATGATCATTGTGCTGACCGATGACCTAGGAGTCCCAGGGACAGCAGGGGAAAGCCACCAAACTACAAACAGCCAATGGCACACCCAAGATATGCCAATGCAGTGGTGCAGATGCACAAACACAAACAGGCAGACCCACACTGCACATCATACACAACAGGTGAGGGGGGGGTGCCAGTGTCCCCAGGCAACCACACAACACATGAGGAGACCTGAATACCAATCATACAGATGTGCATACAGTGCCACACAAAGGTAACTCATGGATCCAAATCCCCTATGTGGGCAAGCAGGCATTGTCAGATGAGAGGGAGCACAAATCACACATGTCACACAGGCACGTAGGAACAGCAACTGACACAGCAAGACACAGACACACCACAGCACTACCCCCAGGGCCCCCACAATGTGGTGACCCTGGGCTGCATTACAATCCCACTGTGATGACAAAGCTAAATGTCGTTCACACTGTGAACCACAGTCATGTGTCCTGAGCAACAAACTACCATCACACCTACACAAGCACAAATCAATCAGCATGGCCAATAAGCCAAGGCCAACATGGAGGCAGGGGCCTAGCCGGGCAACAACTCTCATCTGCACACACTCAACACCACACCCCTCGACCTCCAACAATGTGCAGCAGTGAAGCACACATGCACTGGTGACATTGCACATGCACCCATGACTATTCCAGGGTGGTGGGTGGGAACAAGGTGCAGAAACACATCACACATGGCCACTCAACAAGACTCCTGAATGTCTGACACACTGCACACTACGCTGTACATGGACATGACGGCAATACCACACCAACCAATGGGATCCCAGCCACAGTCACACACCAATGAAGAAGCCAAGGTCACCCACAAAGAACACACATAGACAACAACCAACATTGCAGCCCGGACCCTGAGGAGTGCCAGCAGTCACACACACAACGTGTCACAATCACTGAAAGATAACACAAACTGGAAATCACATGACAGGGGCAAACAACAAGTGCCAAGGGGAAACCTGACTGTGACCCATCTGCGTCTGCACACAAACTCAGCCCTGACAGCAAACACACCTATGGGTGACACCCTGATGACCAGTAATGTGCCATGCACCCACATCACAGAGAACCCAGGGAGAAGACTTTGGGGAACATAGGTCAACTCAGCAAGCATCACAAACAGGTACAACACTAGGGATCACAGCATGCACAGCTAAACGGAAGTGAACACACAGACATGCACATACAACACACACCTTGGGCGCAGGCAATGTCACAGCATTACACACTGCCATGAGGGGACTCCACTCCTGTGTGAGGAAAGCTGTGCCATATGTTGCCTCAGTAGGGCCCCATCATGTCAGCTGAGCACTTGGTCACACAATCAACAATTAGCACCAAATGAGGGCTCCCGTCACATCAGCCTGGTCATGGAAGTGCCAACGAAATCATCAGCACAGATCCAACACACTTGTATAGCAATGTTGAACCGACAACACAGATGAGTCATTCCCCATTGATGCCCAAACCTGCATGTCAAGTGGAGATGGCCACACGGTCAGGGAAGTAGACGAATTGAACAATGGCAGGCACAACAGATGTGCAGGGGTGGAAGCCACAGATGTGAAATAGCTAATCTAAGTAGGAAATCCCATTGCCAAATACTGAACACATGACAGCCTCAGATGCTGCTATGGATGACATGGATACACCACAGGATAGGACACATTCCCCCTGGACCACATGTTTCCTGCACAGTAACACTTCATTATCATGAGACCAAATATCACCATCACTGCAGCAAGGGCATGGTTAGCATCATCAACAACATGTACATCAGAAGCATAAGCATTAGAGAACAGAAAGTTGCTTTATTCAGCATATGTGTGTAATGAAAACAAAGTCCAGAAAAAACACAAAGGCCAATGGCCAGTCCATTGTCAAAGTCCAAACAGGGTGACAGTGGCAGATGTCACCCTACGCATGCCTGCACAAAACCAGGGACAATCCACTAGGAGGGGCAACCGGGGGGCAGGCCAGGCACCGCAGGGACAGGATCAGGGCTCACCAGGAGGAAGCAGGGAAGGGGTGGTGGGTGCTGGAGAGCCACTGACAACTGCAGTGGAGATGTCTGACATGGTGTGTGCCGGCACAACTGGGGGCATGACTCAGATGTTGTGGGTGCCGGCACGACTGCAGTAGACCCTGCAGATGGAGTGGACAGGTCCGCCACTGCAGTGCCCAAGTCAGACAGGGTGGTAGTGGACTCCACTGCAGTGCCTACCACCAGGGGAGGAGAATGGGGAACAGGCAAGGTGGGCTGGACAGAGGGGAGGACACCCTCACCACATCAGTGGCACAGACAAGCGCAGCGGGGGTGTGGTGCCGGGAGAGCAAGTGGCAGGGGAGAAGGCCGGATCCTCTTGGGGATGGTATATCTGTGGGTGGGGGAACCTGGGGCAGGGTGTGGTGGGGCACCTGTGGAGTGGGGGCCTGAGGGATGGAGGAAGGAGACCTGGTGCCTGAGCTGCAGGGCGGCGGCGGGGTCTTGCTCTTACGACTCCGGGGGACTTGCGGGTGGGGGCCTCAGTCTGTCTGCGCCTGGGGAGGGTGTCCGGGGGCGAGGGGCACTCTGCTCCGTGTGGGTGGGCTTCCTCTTCCCCCTGAATGCTGTATCAGCTGGATCAGAGGGGAAGAGGCCGAGGTCACTGAGGAAGAGCCGCTGGGTCTTTGGGGTTGCAGGTGAGGCAAGGGAGGGTGCTTTGGAGGGAGAGGCAACTGAGGACTGCGCAGTGCTCATGGATGCGTGCGTGTGTTCCAGGGCCCCATCCCCTGTGAGTCTGGTTTCAGTCCCCTGACTGTGCGTGCGTGTGCGTTTTGTTTGTGGCTTGTGTGTCTGTGTGCTGGATGTGTGTGTGCTGGTGTGTGCCTGTGCCGGTGTGTGTGTGCTTGGGGCGGGTAAGGTGCTGGGGAGTGTGGATGGAGCAGAGGCAGGAGGGGTGAGGGACTGTCTGAGGAGGGACACTGCTGCCGTCAGGGAGGAGTCCATGGACCTATTGCCCCTCTGTAGGTCAGACATGCCCGATGAGATGCCCTCCATGAACGACACCAGCTGAGTCAACAGAGCGGTGTGCGCATGGAGGACACTCAGCATGGCTGTCTGCCCTACATGGAGCTGGTGAAGGAGGTACACAGACTCCTCACTCAGGGCAGCAGGGGACACAGGGGCAGGGGGTGCGGTGCCTGGCCCAAAGGAGACACGCTCCCGAACATGGGAGCCTCCACGGACCTGGGGAATGGGAGCCGATGGGAGGGCGGTGGTGGTGCTGGTGGTGGCGGGGACAGCAACACTAGCTGGGGTGTGGTGGCTGCTGACACCTGCCTCCATAAGGGAGTCATCCTCCGAGTTGCTCTGGTCCTCAGCTGAGGTGGATGGTGCTGAGGACTCCTCGGTGTGGCTCCCCTCGCCCTCCGTGCCACTGGGTCCCTCCGACCACTCCTCGGCTGCTGACCCAGTCTGGCTCTCCGGCTCCTCCTGGTCCGTGGAGCTGTCCCCTTCCGTGGCCGTGGATGTATCTGCAAACAATGGGGAAACAGACAGACATCAGTCACCTGCACCAAACGCACACAGAGCAAGCCCTGGCATCATTAGTTGTACACTGCTAAAAGTGCCCTAACTGAACAGGAGAAGCCAATTGTCAGTCTGATGCCAACCATGGCACTCACATCCCACATGGCCTTGCACCCATCTGTCTGGTGTCTGTTGGATAGCAACACCCCAGTGTGGACACATGCACCAACTACACAGTAGTTGGACAGTGCAGAGGACACGGTGTAGCATGTGGACATGCACACATCACAACTCTTGCCACTGAGTCAGTACAGGTTTCCGGATGAAAGGGACGCCCAGAGTCAAATAGGAAATGCATGTGATGCATACCAGCGACAGACACCATGATGCACCCATGTCCTGATAGCCATCGCCACAATGGTGTGCATGTAGCACATGTCACTCCCCTGCAGGATCACCAATAAGTAGACACATGCCATGGCGGAGGCATGACTGCTAAGTCATACATCACTGTCTCAGTGATGTATGACTTGGCAACCAGACAACAACACTATGCACTGTGTCACAATAGTAGGTCATGGGGAATGCAAGTCCTGGAGCTGCACAAGTGCACATGTACATCCCCCACACAACACATCATCTTAACCCTCATCTGTCCAGGTCATACCGATTGGACATATGGGAGACCTGTGACACTACCCTCTGAACCTGAGCCCCTCACAATCTGCTGTGAATGGGGAACAGCTGCCTGAACTTCACATTCGCATACCCCAGTCTGCACGGGCAGCTGATCAAACACCTATGTGACACACAAGTATCGTCTCCTATGGTCACATCTCCAGTGGCATTCTGAGCCCCTACCGAGAAACACCCCAGCAGTCCTGGCAACAAATCCACAGCACACTGACACAGAGGCAGACACCTGAGGGGTCAAATCACTGCGCACAATGTGTCAGCTGATACACGGGAGTGGGAGTACAGAGTGCATTGCATGGCCTGGAGTAGGCATGACTGTCCTGCCCCACATGAATGAGGGATGAGCCCTGGACAGTGGATAGCTGGCTATGTATGTGTGACACACGTAATCTGCACACTCCTGGGGCCCAAACATTGTTCCCACCCGCTGCATGGGTGTGTGCCACATACCCCAGGCACATGTGGTGGCTCAGCTCAGCAAGTGGACCGCATATCAAAGCAACACGCAGATTACATGTCCGAACACAGGCGTTGTGTGAACAATGGATCCACCCATGATGCCCACAACAGAGTTAGGGAAACAGATGCTGTCCCCCACCTTTAGTGAAGCAAACTGCAAGGACACAGTCCCAAGTGACACAATTCCCTGAATGTAAGGGCCACACCTGGGTATCAGATGAGGAGTGGGCAGTGCACAATAGAGGGACATGGCTCCAGGACAACATGACTGCTGTACTGTGGCAGTTGAACCAGGCCAGAGGAGGGCACATAGCATGTAATACAGAGTTCACAGTGCAGTCTTTGACTCACCCCCTCCTTGCTGCTGTCTGGCCTTCAGCTGCCCATCCAGGTCTGGAAACACCACCGCCAGGATCTGGAGCATGTGGGGGGTCAGGGTCCGTGTTCTGCCCCTCCTGCGAGGAGGCGACAGCTTCAGCTGGACCCGTGCAATCCTCCGGGTCCAGCCCCGAAGGTCCTGCCACCTCTTCTGGCAGTTGCGGATCCGGCGCTTGTAGACCCCCACGGACCGGACAGCCCGGACGATGTCCTTCCAGATCTCCTGCTTCCGATGGGCATTAACCTGTCAGGATGACAAAGTGAAAAGGCCATTACTACACATGCAACATATCCGTGCATGACACAGTTGTATATACATGTCTCAATCACAGGGGCACATGATGTACACAGGCAGTGCAAAGCTGCCCATGGACAGTTTGCCAGAAGTCACTACATGGTATCATTGCATGGGAAGTAAAACCTTGTTCAAATGCACTGTCACTGCACCATACCTGTCCAGTGCATGTCACTACACACTATGGGGGGTGACAACTACTCAGTGAGCCTGCTAGCCAGTGGCGTGCAGACTTTCAGCCTTGCTAGTCAGACAAAATGCACATTCAGAAAGGCAGTGCACAGAACACTCACCTGCTCCCCTGGTGTCCCATACAGCTTGCTGTACTGTGGAAGTAGGCTGTCCAGCAGGGCCTGGTTCTCCTCAAGGCTGAAGGCTGGGGCTCTCTCCACAGTACGTGCCATTGCAGGGTCCAGAGGGGCAGAGACAGCAGCAGTGCAGTGGCAGATGTCGTCCTGGAGCAAGTAGTGCAGGCAAGTGAGCTCTCAGGGGAACAGCCAGCAATATATATGTGCTGGAGAGGCAGATACTGTCCCTTGTGTCCAAAGTGATAGGTCCAAGTCGTTTGCATCTTCTGAATCTGGCCAATCCATGGAATAGCAGCACCAATACACGCCCACAGCATCCTTCAAATCTTCAACTTCATGACATACATGATTTTGCAACATTGTTGTGGGTGACCAACATAATTTCCAGCAACCGACTCGTTCGAATTTCGAAAACGCGTCCGTTGCCAGGCTAGGCCATTGTCAATGGGTGCGCACCGATCGGTCCATTGCTGATCAACGCGTACAGGGGTACAACACGTACCCGCACACATTGAATGCAATGGGCCGGCCGGGGGCACCGATCGGTCCATTGCGGTACAACGCGTACAGGGGTACAACGCGTACCCGCACACATTGAATGCAATGGGCCGGCCGGGGGCACCGATCGGTCCATTGCGGTACGCGCGTACAGGGGTACAACGCGTACCCGCACACATTGAATGCAATGGGCCGGCCGGGGGCACCGATCGGTCCATTGCGGTACAACGCGTACAGGGGTACAACGCGTACCTGCACACATTGAATGCAATGGGCCGGCCGGGGGCACCGATCGGTCCATTGCGGTACTGCTGCGTGCAGGGGTACAACGCGTACCTGCACACATTGAATGCAAT
Organism: Calotriton arnoldi; assembly: GCA_963921515.1. NCBI lineage: Eukaryota > Metazoa > Chordata > Amphibia > Caudata > Salamandridae > Calotriton > Calotriton arnoldi. Next base: position 65,550 of record CAWUFW010024100.1, read on the forward strand.
GGGCTGGCCGGGGGCACCGATCGGTCCATTGCTGTTCAACGC
>CAWUFW010024101.1:0-65590 GCA_963921515.1 Calotriton arnoldi
TCCAGCCCCCATGGGTGGAGGTGGTAGTAGTGAAAGGCATCCAGCCCCCCATGGGTAGAGGTGGTAGTAGTGGTAGGCATCCAGCCCCCCATGGGTAGAGGTGGTAGTAGTGACAGGCATCCAGCCCCCCATGGGTAGAGGTGGTAGTAGTGGTAGGCATCCAGCACCCCATGGGTAGAGGTGGTAGTAGTGGTAGGCATCTGGCACCCCCTGGGTAGAGGTGGTAGTAGTGGTAGGCATCCAGCCCCCCATGGGTAGAGGTGGTAGTAGTGACAGGCATCCAGCCCCCATGGGTAGAGGTGGTAGTAGTGGTAGGCATCTGGCACCCCTGGGTAGAGGTGGTAGTAGTGGTAGGCATCTGGCACCCCTGGGTAAGGGTGGTAGTAGTGGTAGGCATCTGGCACCCCCTGGGTAGAGGTGGTAGTAGTGACAGGCATCCAGCCCCCATGGGTAGAGGTGGTAGTAGTGACAGGCATCCAGCCCCCATGGGTAGAGGTGGTAGTAGTGGTAGGCATCCAGCACCCCATGGGTAGAGTTGGTAGTAGTGACAGGCATCCAGCCCCCATGGGTAGAGGTGGTAGTAGTGACAGGCATCCAGCCCCCATGGGTAGAGGTGGTAGTAGTGGTAGGCATCCAGCCCCCATGGGTAGAGGTGGTAGTAGTGACAGGCATCCAGCCCCCCATGGGTAGAGGTGGTAGTAGTGGTAGGCATCCAGCACCCCATGGGTAGAGGTGGTAGTAGTGGTAGGCATCTGGCACCCCATGGGTAAGGGTGGTAGTAGTGGTAGGCATCTGGCACCCCTGGGTAGAGGTGGTAGTAGTGACAGGCATCCAGCCCCCATGGGTAGAGGTGGTAGTAGTGTCAGGCATCCAGCCCCCATGGGTAGAGGTGGTAGTAGTGGTAGGCATCCAGCCCCCATGGGTAGAGGTGGTAGTAGTGACAGGCATCCAGCCCCCCATGGGTAGAGGTGGTAGTAGTGGTAGGCATCCAGCACCCCATGGGTAGAGGTGGTAGTAGTGGTAGGCATCTGGCACCCCTGGGTAGAGGTGGTAGTAGTGGTAGGCATCCAGCCCCCATGGGTAGAGGTGGTAGTAGTGACAGGCATCCAGCCCCCATGGGTAGAGGTGGTAGTAGTGGTAGGCATCTGGCACCCCCTGGGTAGAGGTGGTAGTAGTGGTAGGCATCTGGCACCCCTGGGTAAGGGTGGTAGTAGTGGTAGGCATCTGGCACCCCCTGGGTAGAGGTGGTAGTAGTGACAGGCATCCAGCCCCCATGGGTAGAGGTGGTAGTAGTGACAGGCATCCAGCCCCCCATGGGTAGAGGTGGTAGTAGTGGTAGGCATCCAGCACCCCATGGGTAGAGGTGGTAGTAGTGACAGGCATCCAGCCCCCATGGGTAGAGGTGGTAGTAGTGGTAGGCATCTGGCACCCCCTGGGTAGAGGTGGTAGTAGTGGTAGGCATCTGGCACCCCTGGGTAAGGGTGGTAGTAATGGTAGGCATCTGGCACCCCTGGGTAGAGGTGGTAGTAGTGACAGGCATCCAGCCCCCATGGGTAGAGGTGGTAGTAGTGACAGGCATCCAGCCCCCATGGGTAGAGGTGGTAGTAGTGGTAGGCATCCAGCACCCCATGGGTAGAGGTGGTAGTAGTGACAGGCATCCAGCCCCCATGGCTAGAGGTGGTAGTAGTGACAGGCATCCAGCCCCCATGGGTAGAGTTGGTAGTAGTGGTAGGCATCCAGCCCCCCATGGGTAGAGGTGGTAGTAGTGACAGGCATCCAGCCCCCATGGGTAGAGGTGGTAGTAGTGGTAGGCATCCAGCCCCCATGGGTAGAGGTGGTAGTAGTGACAGGCATCCAGCCCCCCATGGGTAGAGGTGGTAGTAGTGGTAGGCATCTGGCACCCCCTGGGTAGAGGTGGTAGTAGTGGTAGGCATCTGGCACCCCCTGGGTAAGGGTGGTAGTAGTGGTAGGCATCTGGCACCCCCTGGGTAGAGGTGGTAGTAGTGACAGGCATCCAGCCCCCCATGGGTAGAGGTGGTAGTAGTGACAGGCATCCAGCCCCCATGGGTAGAGGTGGTAGTAGTGGTAGGCATCCAGCCCCCATGGGTAGAGGTGGTAGTAGTGACAGGCATCCAGCCCCCATGGGTAGAGGTGGTAGTAGTGGTAGGCATCTGGCACCCCTGGGTAGAGGTGGTAGTAGTGGTAGGCATCTGGCACCCCCTGGGTAAGGGTGGTAGTAGTGGTAGGCATCTGGCACCCCCTGGGTAGAGGTGGTAGTAGTGACAGGCATCCAGCCCCCCATGGGTAGAGGTGGTAGTAGTGACAGGCATCCAGCCCCCATGGGTAGAGGTGGTAGTAGTGGTAGGCATCCAGCACCCCATGGGTAGAGGTGGTAGTAGTGACAGGCATCCAGCCCCCCATGGGTAGAGGTGGTAGTAGTGGTAGGCATCTGGCACCCCCTGGGTAGAGGTGGTAGTAGTGGTAGGCATCTGGCACCCCCTGGGTAAGGGTGGTAGTAATGGTAGGCATCTGGCACTCCCTGGGTAGAGGTGGTAGTAGTGACAGGCATCCAGCCCCCCATGGGTAGAGGTGGTAGTAGTGACAGGCATCCAGCCCCCCATGGGTAGAGGTGGTAGTAGTGGTAGGCATCCAGCACCCCATGGGTAGAGGTGGTAGTAGTGACAGGCATCCAGCCCCCCATGGCTAGAGGTGGTAGTAGTGACAGGCATCCAGCCCCCCATGGGTAGAGTTGGTAGTAGTGGTAGGCATCCAGCCCCCCATGGGTAGAGGTGGTAGTAGTGACAGGCATCCAGCCCCCCATGGGTAGAGGTGGTAGTAGTGGTAGGCATCCAGCACCCCATGGGTAGAGGTGGTAGTAGTGGTAGGCATCTGGCACCCCATGGGTAAGGGTGGTAGTAGTGGTAGGCATCTGGCACCCCCTGGGTAGAGGTGGTAGTAGTGACAGGCATCCAGCCCCCATGGGTAGAGGTGGTAGTAGTGACAGGCATCCAGCCCCCATGGGTAGAGGTGGTAGTAGTGGTAGGCATCCAGCCCCCATGGGTAGAGGTGGTAGTAGTGACAGGCATCCAGACCCCCATGGGTAGAGGTGGTAGTAGTGGTAGGCATCCAGCACCCCATGGGTAGAGGTGGTAGTAGTGGTAGGCATCTGGCACCCCCTGGGTAGAGGTGGTAGTAGTGGTAGGCATCCAGCCCCCCATGGGTAGAAGTGGTAGTAGTGACAGGCATCCAGCCCCCCATGGGTAGAGGTGGTAGTAGTGGTAGGCATCTGGAACCCCCTGGGTAGAGGTGGTAGTAGTGGTAGGCATCTGGCACCCCTGGGTAAGGGTGGTAGTAGTGGTAGGCATCTGGCACCCCTGGGTAGAGGTGGTAGTAGTGACAGGCATCCAGCCCCCCATGGGTACAGGTGGTAGTAGTGACAGGCATCCAGCCCCCATGGGTGGAGGTGGTAGTAGTGGTAGGCATCTGGCACCCCTGGGTAGAGGTGGTAGTAGTGGTAGGCATCTGGCACCCCCTGGGTAGAGGTGGTAGTAGTGGTAGGCATCTGGCACCCCCTGGGTAAGGGTGGTAGTAGTGGTAGGCATCTGGCACCCCCTGGGTAGAGGTGGTAGTAGTGGTAGGCATCCAGCCCCCCATGGGTAGAGGTGGTGGTAGTGACAGGCATCCGGGCCCCTATGTGTATATGTGGCATTGGTGATGGGCATCCCGCCCCTATGGTGCTGCTGTTTCTGGTGTAAGTAATTTGTGCATCCCTCTGTGTGTGTGTGATATGTCGGGTACGTGTTGTTTGTTTTTGTGGTTGGTGTCTGACTTACCTTCTGCGCCGTACGCATCCGTGCCTGTTCCGGTAGTAGATGTAGAATATTGGTAGGATTGGAACGATGGGATTCATGGTTGGTTCGTCTCGTTCGTCTTTGTCGTTGCTTCGCCTCGTCCTCGTCGCTTGCGTGTTTGTCTCATAGCCGTGGATCGTGTTGTGGCGCGAATCGGAGCTTATGTGCGCCTGTCCCGGATGCTTTGACGTGCCGTGCGTAGCAACGGGTTCGGCGCGTACGGGAAGCGCATCGTACTTGTCCGGCCGGACGGGGCTGCTTTTTGGCTTCCGGGCGACTCGATTATGCGTTTACGGATCCGGCTCGGTCGGGGATTGGGACCTGGATTGGGTGAGTACGACTGGGTCGGAATCTGTGCTGTTGTGCGCATCGTACTTGTTCGTTCGGATTAATGTGCGGATCGGTCGGGAAACAGGCATTCGCATGGCTTTTTTCCCGACCGAATGGCGTTAGGTGCGCCTCCGACCGAGATCGGAATCGGCCCCTAGGTTTCCTGAATAATAAGTGTAAAAGCATTAAGGTAAATATGTTATTCCTGCTGACATTTCACATCCTTTATTTAACCCCTTCCATGCTCATGACGAGCTGGACTCGTCATGGCACACAGTGGTCGTGTGCTCATGACGAGTCCAGCTCGTCATGATACTCCAGCCCGGAAATCCCTCTGGTGCGGGCACCAGAGGGATTCCCTTTTCCCCTAAAGCCTCGGGAGCTGGGGAAGAGCTTCCCAGCTCCCGAGGCCCCCGGTTTCCCTGAAATGACGATCGGCGCGCACGTCGCGCTGATGTCATTTCAGTGAAACCGAAACTGAAATGAGCCAAGAGGCTCATTTCAGTTTCAGTTTCTACATGCTCAGGGGGCTATCTCAGCCCCCTGAGCACGTAGAAACTCAGGAGAGGTACCACCCAGCGTCCACCGAGGTCTCCCGATAAAAATGGTGCCTCACTCGGGTGGGAGGCCCAAGTACCCGCGACAGGCAAGGGCCCAAAACATTTTGTGATAGGCAATTTTGATGTCGCCTCAATACGTTGTGGGCCCTTGCCTGTCGCGCGTACTTGGGCCTCCCACCCGAGTGAGGCATCATTTTTATCGGGAGACCTGGGTGAATGCTGGGTGGTAGGAAATTTGTGTCAGCCCGGTGATGCCACAACTTTACCACACAAAAATGTGTGAAAAAAGTGATTTTTTCAGCAAAATTTCATTTGCAGCGGATTCTGGGTAAGAAAACATTGGGGGATCCACGCAAGCCATACCTCCCTGGAATCCCCCGGGTGTCTACTTTTCAGAAATGTGTGGGTTTGGTAGGTTTCCCTAGGTGGCCACCGAGCCCCGGGCCAAAACGTCATGGGACCCCCTTGCAAAACCAGGTCGTTTTGTGATAGGCCATTTTGAGGTCGCCTCAATACGTTGTGGGCCCTTGCCTGTCGCGGGTACTTGGGCCTCCCACCCGAGTGAGGCACCATTTTTATCGGGAGACCTGGGGGAACGCTGGGTGGTAGGAAATTTGTGTCAGCCCGGTGATGCCACAACTTTACCACACAAAAATGTGTGAAAAAAGTGATTTTTTCAGCAAAATTTCAGGTTTGCAGGGGATTCTGGGTAAGAAAACGTTGGGGGATCCACGCAAGCCATACCTCCCTGGAATCCCCGGGTGTCTACTTTTCAGAAATGTGTGGGTTTGGTAGGTTTCCTAGGTGGCCGCCGAGCCCCGGGCCAAAACGTTATGGGACCCCCCTTGCAAAACCAGGTCGTTTTGTGATAGGCCATTTTGAGGTCGCCTCAATACGTTGTGGGCCCTTGCCTGTCGCGGGTACTTGGGCCTCCCACCCGAGTGAGGCACGATTTTTATCGGGAGACCTGGGGGAACGCTGGGTGGTAGGAAATTTGTGTCAGCCCTGTGATGCCACAACTTTACCACACAAAAATGTGTGAAAAAAGGGATTTTTTCAGCAAAATGTCAGGTTTGCAGGGGATTCTGGGTAAGAAACCGTTGGGGGATCCACGCAAGCCATACCTCCCTGGAATCCCCCGGATGTCTACTTTTCAGAAAAGTTCAGGTTTGGTAGGTTTCCCTAGGTGCCGGCAGAGCTAGGGTTCAAAAACTACAGCTAGGCACTCTGCAAAAAAAGGGTCATTTTTCACTGTGAAAATGTGGTGCGTCCACGTTGCGTTTTGCGCTGCTTCCTGTCGCGGGCACTAGGCCTACCCACACAAGTGAGGTACCATTTTTTTTGGAAGACCTTGGGGAACGCGGGGTGGGTGGAATTTTGTGGATCCACGCAGATTCCAGAACTTTCCACCACAGAAAAGGGAGGAAAATGTGTTTTTTTTGCCAATTTTTTAGGTTTGCAAGGGATTCTGGGTAACAGAACCTGGTGAGAGCCAGTCAAGTCACCCCATCCTGTATTCCCCTGGGTGTCTAATTTTCAAAAATGTATAGGTTTGCTAGGTTTCCCTAAGTGCTGGCAGAGCTAGGGTTCAAAAACTACAGCTAGGCACTTTTCAAAAAAAGGGTCATTTTTCACTGTGAAAATGTGGTGCGTCCACGTTGCGTTTTGCGCTGCTTCCTGTCGCGGGCACTAGGCCTACCCACACAAGTGAGGTACCATTTTTTTTGGAAGACCTTGGGGAACGCGGGGTGGGTAGAATTTTGTGGATCCACGCAGATTCCAGAACTTTCCATCACAGAAAAGTGAGGAAAATGTGTTTTTTTGCCAATTTTTTAGGTTTGCAAGGGATTCTGGGTAACAGAACCTGGTGAGAGCCAGTCAAGTCACCCCATCCTGGATTCCCCTGGGTGTCTACTTTTCAAAAATGTATAGGTTTGCTAGGTTTCCCTAAGTGCCGGCAGAGCTAGGGTTAAAAACTACAGCTAGGCACTTTGCAAAAAAAGGGTCATTTTTCACTGTGAAAATGTGGTGCGTCCACGTTGCGTTTTGCGCTGCTTCCTGTCGCGGGCACTAGGCCTACCCACACAAGTGAGGTACCATTGTTTTTGGAAGACCTTGGGGAATGCGGGGTGGGTGGAATTTTGTGGATCCACGCAGATTCCAGAACTTTCCACCACTGAAAAGTGAGGAAAATGTGTTTTTTTTTGCCAATTTTTTAGGTTTGCAAGGGATTCTGGGTAACAGAACCTTGTGAGAGCCAGTCAAGTCACCCCATCCTGAATTCCCCTGGGTGTCTAGTTTTAAAAAATGTATAGGTTTGCTAGGTTTCCATAAGTGCCGGCAGAGCTAGGGTTCAAAAACTACAGCTAGGCACTTTGCAAAAAAAGGGTAATTTTTCATTGTGAAAATGTGGTACGTCCACGTTGCATTTTGAGCCATTTCCTGTTGTGGGCACAAGGCCTACCCACACAAGTGAGGTACCATTTTTATCGGGAGACTTAGGGTAACACAGAATAGTAGAGCAACTGTTATTACCTATTGACTTTAGATGCATTTCTGCCTTCCAAATGAAAGACAATGTGTAAAAAATAAGTCATTTTGAAAAATGACCTATAATTCTCATGCTAGTATGGGTACTCCCAATTTCGGAAATGTGCAAATATCTACTGTTTCTAAAATCTACATTTTGTTCCCATTTCAGAAATACATAGGTGTCTTTCATAACAATTTTTCCATGTATACATTTTCCCAAAATAATTGCTATATACCCGGTACATAATAAAAAACCATTGCAAGATGCTGCTCAGTTATTGGCTCTGGGTTCGTCGGGTTCTTGGTGAACCTACAAGTCCTATATATCCCCACAACCAGAAAGGTCCAGCGGATATAACGGTATATTGTTTCAAATAGCTGTCATAATTAGAAGAAGTTACAGGTGAAAACGTTGACACAAATAGCTGTTTTTTTCAACTAATTTTCAATTTTTCCTTTATTTAACTGTTAGTTTCTATAAGGAAAACTTTAAGGATCTACACAAATGACCCCTTTCTGAATTCAGAATTTTGTCTACTTTTCAGAAATGTATGGCTTTCTAGGATCCATTATTGGTTTCATACCCATTTCTACCATTAACTGGAAGGAGGTTGAAAGCACAAAAAATAGCAAAAATAGGCTATGTCCCAGAAAAATGCCAAAACTGTGTAAAAAAGTTGGTTTTCTGACAAAAGTCTGCTTGTCCCTGAAAGCTGGGAAGATGGTGATTTCAGCACCACAACCCCTTTTTGATGCCATTTGCAGGGAAAAAACAAGACGCTTTCATCTGTAGCCCTTTTTTCGCATTTTTCCCAAAAAAAACAAAATTGTGCTGTATTTTGGCTAATTTCTGGGTCCCCTCCAGGGGAATCCACAAACCCTGGGTACCTTTACAATCTCCATGATGTTAGAAAAAAAGGACGCAAATTTGGCGTGGATACCTTATGTGGTCAAAATTGTACAGGGGCCTAAGCGCGCACTACCCAAAATAGCCAAAAAAAGGCTTAGCACAGGGGGGGGAAAAGGCCTAGCAGCGAAGGGGTTAATCTTGCATTCCATTTGAGTTTTTGCTTTTTCCAGGATGTTGTTATTTTTTTTTGTCTTTTCAGGCAGCATATTACTCTTGTCTTCCCTCACTCATAACCTATTTCTCATTTTCTGGTTCTCCAGCACCACAAGGTCATACAAATGACAATAGCACTATGCAAATTTGATCACTCCTCTGCAAATAAAAAACAAAGGTAAAAACCATTGTAATTTTCAACGCAGAGTTCTAAGTTTCACAAATGCAAGACCGATTGCGTTGCAAATGCTTGTTAATTTGGCCATCTGCAGCTTGAATTTTCTCTCCTCGCTCCTCTCCCTCAGCTCCTCTGAGGATAGGCCACGGAAGGAGAGACAGGGAGCTCAAATTCAGGGATTTCAGTCATTTCACCATCAGCCACTGCAGGTGGTTCCTCAGAAGAGCGATTCTCAGGCTCCCACAATCCATCATTCTGTTTGGAGCGGCATTCTGCCCAGCCCTCAGTGCCTTTTGAAATTCCACCTTCTTGGTGGCACTCTTGGCAGGAACACCCATCCCCTTGCAAAAGTCTTTAAGATGAGCCACTGTGTAGGTTTCCAAGTTGGCCAGCTCAAATCCATGATTCCAGTTGTAAAACTAGCAGCCAGAGACATGATTTTCAGGACTTTTTTGAAAAAAAAGTCATTTAGGGAGAATTTAAAACATTTGAAATGGTCTTGGATGTGGATGGGTAGTATATACCAAGTTACTGTATGGAACTGCACAAACACTCATCCTATCCTCACCGATGATTATCAATGTTAGAAATTGGGTTTCTGGTTGGCAGAGGTATGCACCCTGTCCAAGCGGGAACCACAGTCCTAGTCAGGGTAACTCATTAAACACCCTAAATCATCCTGTGCTCAACCTCTGGTAGCTTGGCACAGAGCAGTCAGGCTTAAATTGTAAACTATTTGTACAACACTTCAAATAGTAACACAGTGAAAACACCACAAAAGACACCACACCAGGTTAGAAAAATCGAGAATAACATTATAAATAAAACAAGACCAAAACAACAAAAATCCAATATGTTGAAGTCGAGATATGCATTTTTAAAGAATAAACTATAAAATAGCGCTTAGAAGCTATGAGTGCTTACTTGGGCTATCTGGTCGTGCTGGACCGGGACAAAGTCAATAGTTCAGGCCAACAGCACTGGCGCATGGGCCGGATACAGGGACCCCATTAGTCCCTCTGAACAAAAGTACCTCGACCCGGGCTGCGCCGTTGTCAAAGAAGATGCGAGGTGCAGCTGAAGCGCTGCGTCAGTGTCGAGCCACGCAGTTGACAAGATGCATCGATCTTCTCCATTCAACGGCGGTTATACGTTGGTTTTGAGTGTGATGGGCTGGTTCCAAATGCAATGCACTGCTGCTGCTCCTGCAGCAGATGATGCGTCGATTCCAAGTGCGATGTGCTGGTTATGAGTGTGATGCACCTGCTCCGCTCAACACAATGATTAGGATCCACTGGTTCCGATCCACGCAAAGGAGAAGATGCGCCGATTCCAATGAGGATGCGTGGGTTGGCTCAAAGGAACACCTTAGGCCTCACTTCCAAGGGTTCAGGATGGCAGTGTCACCACTTGGCAGGACAGACTCCCAGATGTCAGAGTTCAGGTGCAGATGCAGGTAAGATGGAAGTCTTTTATGTCCCTGATACTTCAACTCAGGAGGCAAGCCAGCAAGCCATTGGAGTCACTCTGGGTTCAAGTGCTGCAGGTCCAGTCCTTCTTACCCCGTCAGCAGAACAGCAGGTAGCAGGGCAGCACAGCAAAGCAGGAGAGCAGCAAAGCAACAGTCCAGCTGATTAGCAGTCCTTTCAGCAGCGCGCAGCAGTTCTTCTTCCTAGCAGTCTTTACAGGTCCAGAAGTGTACTGAAGTAATGGTGTCAGAGGTCCAACACTTATACCCAGTTGTGCCTTTGAAGTGGGGGAGATTTCAACGAAGGCTTTGAAGTGCACTGAGATCCTCCCTTCCTGCCCTGGATCAAGACTCACTACAGGGGGTATGCAGCCCTTTGTGTGTGGGCAGCACACAGCCTATTCAGCTGTAAGTGTGAGGCTGTGCCCAGCTCCTTCCTCCCATCTTCCAGGATTGCCCATCAAGTCACACCTAAGCTTCCTTTGTGTGCAGCTGTCTAGAGGCAATACACAAAGCCCAGCTATCACCCAACCCAGATTGAACAGAGACAGGCAGCAGGAACCAAATGGCAGAAGTATGAAATGAGCAACTTTCTAAAAGTGGCATTTTCAGAATTGCAATTTAAAATCTGATTTCACCATAAGTTGTGACTTTAAATTGTGGTTCCAGAGAAATCAGATTTGGGAGTCTTATCTTTTTCCAGTTGGAAATTACACTTCTAAAATGTAATAAGGCAATCCCAGTGTTATCCTATGGGAGAGATAGGCCTTGCAATCGTGAAAAAAAAAAACGACTTTGGGAGTTTTTCACTACCAAGACATGTACAACTTAAAAGTGCATGTCCTGCCTTTTAAATACATTGCATCCTGCCCTGTGGGTTATACAGTGCCTACCTTAGGGTTGAGTTATATGTATGAAAGGGGAAGGTTTAGACCTGGCAAGAGGTTTATCTTGTCAGGTCGAAGGGACAATGAAACCTGCACATACAGGCTCTGCAATGGCCTGAGCCATGGTTAGATGGCTACTTCAGTGGGTGGCAAAATGAGTGATGCAGGCCCACTAGTAGCATTTAATTTACAGCCTCTGAGGACATGTAGTTCACCTTACTAGGGACCTATAAGCAAATTAAATATGCCAATTGGAGGTGAGCCAATATTACAATGTTTAGGGGAGAGTGCACAAACACTTTAGCCTTTGTTAACAGTAGCAAAGTGCACAGAGTTCTAAACCCAACAAAAAAAAGGTCAGAAAATGGAGGGAGGAGGGCAAAACGTTGGGGGAAGACCATCCTAAGGCTGTCAGGTCTAACACGTGGGATGTGGAAGCAGGTGATTCACACTGCATTGACTTGAGCCTTCATGTTGAGCTTGTTGTTTAGGATGATCCCTAGGTTTTGTGCATGGTCTGTGGGTGTTGGTCCTAGCTCCAACGGCTACAGGGTGTAGTCCCATTTGGAGGTCTTGTTGCCGAAGTCCAGTACTTCCATCATGTCAGATCTGAGATTCAGGCAGTTGGGTCACATTCAGTCTGCTGCCACGGTCATGCAGTTGGTGAAGTTGGTTCTGGTGGTGGTTGTCTTGTCCGTCAGGGAGAAGATGAGTTGGCTGTCATCGGCAAAGGCGTTGACGGTAATGTCTTGTGATCGGATGATGTTGGCAAGCGGTGTATGTTGAAAAGGGTGGGCCTGAGGGATGATCCCTGTGGAACTCCACATATCACTTCCTTGGTCACTGATGTGAAGGCTGGCAGCCTGGCCCTTTTGATTTTTCCTGTGAGGAAATAACAGATCCATTTAAGAGCAGATCCTTGTATGCCAATCTTGTGGAGTCTTCTGATGAGAGTGTTATGGAAGACAGTGTTGAAGGCTGCGAAGAGGATGGAAAGGATGAGGTCCAGGATTATTTTAATGTCGTCGGAGGCCACAATGAGTGCACTTTGGTGCTGTGGTTCTTTCAGAAGCCTGATTGAGTGTTGTCTAGAAGATGGTGAAGTTTGAGGTGGTTTATGAGTTGATGGCCTTCTCAATCACTTTGGCTGGATAGGGTAGAAAGGAGATGGGTCTGAATTTGCTCAGTTGATTTGGGTTGGATGTGGGCTTCTTAAGAAGGGCATTGAATTTTGTAGGATTCCATTCACCCGGGAAAGTGGGGCATATGATGGAGGTGTTGATGATGTGGGTCAGGGTAGTGCTGATGTTGCCAGGTTGTAGATGTGGTAGAGGCATGGGCCCGTTTGGGCCCCTGAGTGGATGGTCTGCATGATTGCACTGTGCAGCTTTTGATGAAAGTTGTCCATTAGGTCAGGTGGCCGTTTTGGTTGGTGGGAAGTAGGTTAGCGATGAGTTCTCTGGGGTGGGGATGGTGTGTGAAGTTTCTGTAGATGTATGCGATTTTGCTGTGGAAGAAGTTGGATAGGCTGGTGCAGAGTTGTTGGTAGTCAGGGATGTTGTTGACAGTGGCTAAGGGCAAGGTGAAATCCTCGATGATCGAAAAGATTACCTTGCAGCTGTTGGAGCTTTTTTCGATTCGATCCACTAGAGATTTTTTTGGGTGTCTCTTATATTCTGGTGATAGCGTCTATCAAATATCTGTCAAGAATTTGTAAATTGGTGCATGCTAAGTCACTGATTCAACATGGCATAACCTGTGAAAGTTCTGGCCAGTGAAGACTGTCACTAGCATGCATGCGCCACCATCCTGAGTGCTGAGGTCTTTCACTGCCCGTAAGACACCAAGGCTGAGGATGGAGGGCTGAGGAAGCATAGAGGAAGGGGGAAAAATCTATCCTGAGATCATGCATGGGGCCGAGAAGAAGGCAGTAGCACAGAAACTAAGATAGTGCCTGGTTGCCCCTAATCGGCTCTATGGGGGAACAACAGTTGTGGAATGGAGGGGCACCTAATTGAGAGCCTCAAGTTGGCACAGAGTGCACCCGATACTGCACTGACTGCGGTTGGTCTGAGGAGGTGGCGAGGACACGATCAAAAAGAGAAGTAATGCCAGAGAACCTGAAGGTGGGAGCCACAGAGAAGATGCTGGGCGGCCCCTGATCAGCGAGGGTGTGTTGCCAGACATTGCATTGGGATTCTATAAGAGAAGGGAAAGGTGGTGTGCCGACACGTGAACCTCCCTGAGTCAGGCCTCTATGCAGGTGGGTCCCATGCTCCAGACACCGCACTGACCTCAAAATATATAAATTGCTAAAGACATGGCCAGACCATGTCTCCCACAAGAGAGGAGTTGGAGATGCTGGGAGCTACTGAGAGAGATACCAGCAGGATATCTATGACTCAGTTACTTCTTGGGCCCCAGAGTTATCGGTGAGGAAGACGTCTGGGAAACCAGGATCACGGTGGTCATACACGACAGGACCATGCACCCAGGCACGTGGGAGAGCCTACTGCAACCGATATATCAGTCTCACCATGCTTAGAGATGGTGTAAGACAAAGGACCCAGGCCGCTATCTGCAGCAAAGTTAGACAAATATGCCTTTCATCAGGGAGTGTCAGGGGAAGATACTGCAAACAAGCAGAAACTGCAAAAAGAAATGGCCCAGGAACAAGCACCATTGCTTACAGACTTGCTGCTGGCAATCAAAGACTCAAGGTTGTCACTAGAAAATAAGATTGATACTGTGGTGGTGGACATTTCTCTGATTCATGCAGATATGAAAAAAACGGTGGCGAGAGTAACATCTGTGGAAGGCACAATCGGAGAACATACCAATATGATTAAAACGCTGCAGGTGGATGTTGGCCTCCTTAAGGCCTCAACTTACACCCTACACAGGAGAGTGGAGAATGCTGAAGGGAGTCTCTCAAAACATGTAGGGAGACTATGTTAAGTCCTATGTAGAGCTATTCATCCTAGAAGTTGTGCATCCCACCGATCTATCTCCGTACTTTGCAATTGAAAGGGTAGATAGGATGCAGCATCCCTCAGAGGCTGGGAATGCCACCATGACCCATAATAGCAAGGGTGTTAAATCACAGAGACTGAGATGGCATCCTGTGAGCAGCAGGGTTACATGCCCCACTGAGAGTGGAGAAACAGACCATAGTGGTATTGCCAGAATACACCCAGGAGGTGCAAGCTCAGATATGAACATTTGATAGGGTCAAAGTAGAACTATGAAAGCAAAACTTACAGTATGCTATGATGTTCCCGCAAACCTGAGAGTGATCGTGGGGGAGACAGAACATGGTTCTTTGCAACCCATGATTAAACAGGAGACTGCAACCAACAGTGCGAAAATGAGGGAGAGAGCAGCGAGGAGCTTCTTGCGAGGACAAGGCGATAACTTCTGACTGTGAGGCGAAGAAGGCGGTGTACACCCTACAATCTGCAGGCGCGGTTGGTGGACCCAGAGCAAGAGAAAACGAGGAAGCACAATGATGGCTCATCCCAAAAGGGGACACTGACATGAACATTTCAATAGGGCCAGCTGACATATGCGGCCTGTAGCTTTCCCAAGACTTCCACAGAGTCCCAGTTCGTTGGCCGGTTCGACTGACGTCATCTGATACCAGGCTAACAGGACTCGCGAGTCGCAACACAGATTTGATGGTTCTGAGGGGGGAATGACAGGTGCCTCAGGCAGATGGGGAGCAAGTAGTTTCAAACTTGTAGCATGAAGCGGCGGGGAGGGGTTAGGAGAGGAAGGGTGGGGAACAGAGGGCTACCAACACTGGGTACAGCTTACGTTTCTGCACATGGCGGTTGAAAGGCTACCCCAACTGGATGTGCAATACGGTCCACTTGGATGACATGGGATAGGCAACACACTCTCTCTGATTGGACGCTTGATCTCCCAGGTGCAGGGTAAGAAGCTTGATAAGCGTAAAGAAATTGAAGACTTAGAAACTGCACTGACGAGACTGAAGGCGGAATATTTGGAGGCCCCGACCCCTCACTAGTGCGACAAATAGAGCTGAGTAGAGAACGATACTGGCATTGGTAGAGGATGAGGCGCAAAAACAGTACCAAGCATAGCTACACCAACTTTATGAATTCGTCGACAAGATGGGGAAGATGCTGGATAGCTGGCAAGCAGGTAAGAGGGCCAAAGGTGGGTGCGCAACATTTTCTGGGACGCAAGGGAGGTGGTACACAATGCTAAGCTGCAAATAGACCCAAGGGGGCTGCAGAGGTTCCTTAGAGACGTCCCTGCCCCATGTCGTAATGATGAGGAGAGGGCACAACTAGAATGGAAGATAGAGGAAAGGTAGTTGGGAGAAGCAATCATGCAAATGAAGCTTAGGAAGACCCTGAGACCGAATAAGCTCCCACACAAATTCTTTAAATACCTGAAGGGGAAAATAACAAAGTCTATGCTAGCAATGTTTGAAGATACCAAGCTTTTGGGATTGTCTCCCAGATGATCTCAGAACAGAGACAATAGTGGTCAAACACAAAAGTGGTAAACCAAGGGTTGATTATGCGTGTTATGGGGGTTAAGGTATTGACCAAAATACTGGCAAATCGCCGAGCACAGTCATCCACCTGGACCAGTCCGGGTTCATACCTCAGAGAGCCACATGACATCACTTAAGACGACTGTTTAGATGCCTGGAGAGACATCAGGTGATCCAGGAATCCGCAATCCTGCTTGCGCTTGATGCCGTAAAGGCATTTAACTAGCTGTGTAAAGTGGGGCTTGGCCCAGAGTTTCTGGCTTAGGTGCGACTACTCTACATGGAAGTAATGGGCAACGTTATGGTTAATGGAACTCACTCAGGAGGCTTTGCAGTGGGGCGGCGAACTAGACATGGGTTCCCCCTCTCCCCACTCCTCTTGGTGGTAGTCCTTGAGCTGCTGGTGAAGTGGATGAGAAAGGATGCATTGATAAGAGGAATTAACTGAACCCTCACATAGAGGGACTTCATATATATATATATATATATATATATATATATATGCAGATGACATTCTCATATATCTGATGGATCTGAACAGTTCCCTCCCCAGGGTGCTGAAGGTCCTCACCATATTTGGGAAATACACGGGCATTCTAATTAACTGGTGAAAATAGGTGGTATACGCAATAACCCCCTGGGGGGGACCAGTGGGGAGTGAGATCCCAGTGGTGCAAACCCCTGAGAGGTTCCGATATCTAGGCATATATGCAGCCACTGGCCCACAGAAATTCCATCAACCCAATTTGGGAATGGTGCAAGAGAAATTCAAGAAAGATGTAGCCCACTGGAGAAAACTGCCTATATCTCTACTAAGCAGAGCAGCACCATACAAAATGATCACACTCCTGAAATTCTCCTACATACTCCAAAACACTCTCTGTGAGTTTCCAGACGCCTTTTTTAAGGCAATGGAGTCCACCTCATGTATTCTGCTATGGGATGGTGGGGCATCAAGGATAGCCTATCAAATCCTGAACCAAGGGTCTTATGAGGGGGAGATCGCTCTTCCAAATCTAAAATACTACTGCTGGGCGACCCAGCTGCTGGTGGCAAACTAATGGGCCTTTGCATCTGAAATGACGCTGGTGCTGATGGGCGATAGAGAGATGATGGGGAATGTGAGCTACCTTGACCAACTGTAAGGAGGGGAGATACCCAAGGACTCCCAACTCCGACATCCAAGATCCTCAAGATGTGGAAAGCAGACATAAGAGCGATGTGATGGGGGTCGAGGTTGAAGCTAGAAACTATATTATGGAAGGCCGCTATACTATCTAAGATGCAGGGCCTAAAAGGGCGCCACCAGTGGGACTTGATAGGCCTGACTAAGATGGGAGACATATGATGGGAGAAGGGTGGGATGGTTCCAATTGCGGAACTGCAGACAAGATATGAACTGGTCGACGGGCAATTCCTGAGATACGTATAAGTAAAACAGACACTAAAAGACTACACAGACTTATTGGTGAATGTGGCAAAAGAGACTCTATTGGAGTTTCGGAACTTGGTAGCTCCTTTACACAAAAATGCAATCTCACAAATATATTGAACACTGGTGATGAATTTTCAATGCAGCCTAGGCAAATTGAAAACTAAGTGGAAACTAGACCGTAGAACTCTGGATTATGCAGACTGTTCAGATTCCTGTCGCTACCCGAGGGAGATTGTGATAAAAGTGGAGTTTCGCCTAGTGCAACTTATGATTTTACATAGAGCCTGCTATAGCAGAGTGGGACTATTCCAGATGCATAGAGCAAGTGATGACTGGTGCCTCAGGGGGTGCGGCAAGGCAGGGACTTTGATTTACATTCTGTGGAGCTGACGTATATTCTGGGAGCAGATGGAACACTATGTATCAAGGGTGGTAGAGGATAAGATCACACTCGCAATGCCTGTGATATGGCTGCATTATGGGGAGATGTTCAACTAGCTAAGTGCAATCTACTGTTTTGCATATGGCCCTGGCGGTGGCCAAAACGGATACTGTACAGCTGTGGAGTGTTAAAATGGTACAGAGCTCGGCCAACTGGATCAATAAAATGAACTGGTACATTCAGGCAAAAGCCTCAGTATACAGGGCGAGAGGGTGCCCCAGGATGTTTGACAAGATATGTTCCAAATGGAGGAATATACAAGACAATGATTTGTGAATCTGATAGTGGGCAGAGACAAGGATAGGGATTGGGAGGGACATATGAAGAAACCAGCAGTGCCGCAGGGGTATAGCATAATGCAGATGACACAGCTGGGAGAAACCCCCGGAGAGACTGAATGTAATGGCAATATGTGGCTGGTGGCTAATCCCTGTCAACGTGGAAATGTACCTGAAGTTGTCAGATGTGATGTCAACTGTTGGTGGTACTCCACCAATGATTGTGTTGTTGGAAAAATGAAAAGAGTTCTAAAAAAGAATTTCTAAATTTCAACGAGAGCCAGGAGCTGCAGGAACATGAGTAGGGTGTTGCTGAGCTCCAAAGATACCAGGCGAGTCAGAAAGCCTCTCTGTGAGAGCCACAGGGACATCAGGAGCTAAAGGGACTCCTCGTCCCAAGAGCTCCATTGGGACTATGAGCTGGATTTGGAGTCTGTTGTTGCAGGAGATCCAGCAAATGTAGAGTGGCTGGTATCTGAAGGGGTGCTATGGGAGAGGGAAGGATCCAATAGCTGAAGAGAAGACGGAAGATGTAGGAATCTGAACTGAAGAGCTTCAGAAATGTCTGGAGCTGCAGCAGTAGGCATTACCTTCAGTGTTAGATAAGTGTTAAAAGCTAAATGGAGGCCAGTTTCTGTAGAGGCTAGAGAGAGAGGGGCAGATACTGATAAGCTACGGGAAGTACTAGAGCTTAAAGGGAAGCCAGGAGCTACAGGGGGTAGAATCTGAAGGGGTCTTGGAACTTACATTCAACCAACAGCTACAGTGGGACACATGAGCCTCATTTGGACAAGGATGAACATTTATCCTGCTCACTCACAATAGAAAGCTGTGTCTTACTGTCAACCATTCAGAAATAGTTTATTTTGATATATTAAAAATGTGATAAAAACATACAAATATAAAGGTTTATTGTTTACACATGGCACTTCTTGTTAGTTATCCAGTGGCAAAACGTGTGTATCAACTTCCCAGATGCTTATCATGAACTCTCAGAGAATATAATATTTAGCTGATGCAGATTTTCGCTGTATGCCATGTAGTTCATGGCGGACCTAGAATAGGAAAATAAACGATTGCCTAAAAGGGAGAAAAACTCTCTGAACATCTCTGCCATTGGAACTGATACATTGCAGGAGGCACAGGTTTTTCCCAACACGCTCCACCCGCAAACCAAAGTTGCCCTGACCCCAAAAAACGTAATTTATCCTCAGAGCAGCCAAGGCTTGAGGCAAATGTTATCTATGTTACCACCACAGCAGGGAAGTATAACACCACATCCTCGACAGAATAGACAACTTAATATGCCCAAGCGACCGACACGCCTTTGTAATAGATGAGGAGCCTGCTGCTTCAACATGTTACCCTAAACCAAGGATTGTCATAACTGCAGTGGAGAACCCCTTCAACAACATGAGGAGCCCTCAATTTAAGTGGAAAATGATCGTTATAAGCATTATGAAGCCGTCACATCTGTATCCCCCAAATGCTTAGGTAATCGCCCGCAAATACCCAGCAGCGAATCTTCCCACTCCTGCAGAGGTGCTTAGGTGTGAATGCACAATTTATAACCCCAGATGCAATTAACAATATGTCGCTGGGTGCTGTCACAGCTCAATGCACAGGTACCAGTATCCAATTTGGAAACACAATCCTTATCTATCTTGAATATGTATCAAGAGGCCCCCACAATATTCTAAACGGGAAATATCCAGAAGCTACTGGGAAGCCACACACTCCTGGTATACTTAACCAGCACGTACATACATTCAATCGCATTCCTCTCGCCAAGAGGTAAGCAATCAAATGAACCACCTTTAATAACACTGTCCACAGCCGAACAAGCGACCCAAATGTGGCATGAAAAGGATCATGTTAGGAACTAGGGAATAAAGTTAATAAGATATGGGACTGAAGCGTACCCAGTACAGTTCTGCAATCCCACTGTGATAGCTAACCACAACAGAGGCTGCCCAAACAAAACCATTTTGATCATGAGAAATGCAACAGGCAGTAGCAGCCAGTCCAGAAGAACAACAAGGCTGGAGAGTATGCCAGGGAGGCATTACAGGCAGATTCAAACCTGTAATATGGAGTCAGCTTGGTTGTGGCTGCCAACGGCCTTAACTAAACCAACATGAAAACGACCTCCTGCCCCCCATTCGTCCAGCCTTTCTGGCTCCTCCACTGGCTTAAAGATATGCTCCTGGAATAAAGAGGCCTGAGCAGCTTAGTTGATGACGTAGAAGTGGTCACGTACTGGCAAAAATGTAATGTAATCATGCTACAGGAAAATGAAGCACAACTCAATCCGCCTGATCTGTTATCTGGAGTTTCGCTCACCGGCAATTAAAATGAACACAAAAGGCAGACCTAAAGGCAGCCTGTCCATTTACATTGCCTTAGATCTGGACGTCGGATTAGAAGAAATTGTTTTACATGAACCTTGGATCATGGCTGTATTCGTTCACCATTTGGAAAGTGATCTCAAGGCACCTCTTATATTAATAAACATCTATATTCACCCACACCCCAACTCAGAATGAGAGATCATACCCAAGCTGGAGTCAATAATAACAGGCCTGAGCCAAAAGAACAGTGGGGCATGTACAATCCTAACCGCGATTTGAACTCAAATCTATTCATTAACAGCCACGGAGACAAGACCACACTGCTACAAGATGACCTCTGGCATATCCCTTATCAAGTGATATGTGATTGGGGAGACGTTTTTAGGTGTATACTTGCAAACCAGCCTCAAATCACTCAATGGAAGAGCAGGAGAGGATCAGCCTCCTGCACCAATTCACATTACTGCAAAATCAAGCTCAATCATAGATTACACATTCATGCCTCTTTCCCTGTTTGGATACCTGAAGTCCTTCAATATACATGTTTGCCCAGAAAATGACCATAATCCACAAACCGGGGAAATAAACAATAAATGTTCAGTGCTAGCAAAAATCCTTGACTCAGGCTCAGCATCACCAACCACTAACCTAAAGAGATTAAACTGGAAAAGCGTCACAGCAAAGAACTTTGAGGCACACTACCAACATACCATAGAAAATGTGGATTCAAATGGTTGGAGGCTGATTAAAGCCTGCAACTGGTAGCCATGAATCTGATTGAGAAGGTTTCCTCTCAGCCAGAGAAAGTAAGTGCTCTCATACGAAACAAGATTCGGCCGCAGGCTCCCATCATATGTAAGGGCCATTAAAAAGGAATTATGCAAACAGTTTAAAGCTCTTAAAAGCAACCCAAATTAGACGGGTTTAGAACTAAAAATTGCGGCCACTTGGAAGCTATACAAGAAGGAAATATGGGCACTTAGATGCACTGCTTATGATTACTACTGTGCAATACTCCTCTTTGCTACTAAATCAAGAAATGCAAAAAACTTTCGGGAGATCGCGAATAAAGGCCTACAAGATCATCCAGTGACAAACTCTGCAAATATATCAGCGCACCCATGGGAAAAACACATCATGGCCCAAAATCCCCATGGAATGGCTCATAAAAAACTGACAGTAACAGGAATTTCTGAGGTTGAAACCTCCGCAGAAATGGTATATTCAACTGCGCAAAGTATAGAGCTCAAAGCAACAGGAATCCCTGGGGTTGAAACTGCCGTAGAAATGGAACATCTGAATCAGCGAACCACAGAACCCTGCACCCTTCTGTCCATAGAATTTGCAGCTATTCCTGCAAACAGGTCATTGTTGTAATTTCCTGGGGCAGACGAGATGGGGCACCAGGGCTAAACGGCCTACCTCAACAACTGTTTAAAGATAACCAGTAAAATTGGGTGTCCCCATTAACACCTTTATTTAATCACTGCATCTCCACTGAACACATACCAGAGTCAGGGAGAAGGGTGATAATCCATCACATAGACAAAGGAGGGAAGACCTCGGACCAGGGAAATTATCTATAAATCCCCCTGTTGGATAACGAGGCCAAATACTATACAGGACTCCTAGTAGAAGAACTGGAGTCCTGGGCAGATGAAAATTGTATTCCCCCACCCTCCACCAAACAGGGTTTAGAAAGGGGTTGGGAACCGCCGCAAATCTTCTTGCACTGGCATTGCTTGTGGATAAAACGATTAAAACCAAATCCTTGTAATATTTATGCTTCGTGGACTTCAAAGCGGCTTTTGATTCAGTTCCATGCAACATATTATTGCAGAAGCTTGCAGCAAGGAATATTCCACCCCACCTATTGAGAAGTATCATTACCCTGTACTCAAATACCTGGCTTCAAGCAAAATTGGGGAACGGTACGTCCCTGACTCAGATCTGCAGGGCTTAAACAAGGCTGCGTCCTTGCTCCTCTGCTCTTTATTATATTCTTAGCAGATCTCCTGACAGCCCTTGATGAAGGGAATGCATCCACCCCAAAACTGGGAGGCAAACCAACCTGCTGCCTCCTTTATGCAGATGACGTCCAGGACCAGAGTGAGGCTACAGCGGCTCCTGGATGTACTATACATCCTACACAAACCAAAATGAGCTCACCATCAACCTCAACAAAACAACGATAGTAATTCTGGGCAGAAAGAAAAATAAACCAGTCCAGTGGCATCTGAATGGTCTTGTTAACACTACTGTGGAACACAAGTACTTGGGCGAGATCATGGATAACCACGGAACCTTTCAATCTCATAAGGAGGCTATAAAGTCAAAAGCAGCCACATGCATTCCTCAAGCTCTCCTAAAAGCTCTGCAGACCTTCTCTTGACTCCCTAATGAAGGTAATTGATGCTAAGTTATTGCCCACTCTAGCTTATGGATCTGAGGTCATGTATGGAAGTGGATCCCACCTGCTGGATAAATTAGTAGTGAGCCCTTTTAAAAGGGTTTATCGCCTTCCAAAACATGCCTCCCCAGCACAAAGTCGGTTAGAATTCAGCCAGTACAGTCAAGTCCTGGAAAGACAAGCAGCCTCTTTGAAAATATGCTTTCAGCTACGTACCGCAGGAACCAACACATTGGCAAACCAACTTTGTCTAGAGATATCTAAATCGGCAGCTACTCCGCAGCCCAGACCTATCAGGATCAGTCTGTCCAGAACCTTCAGGGAGCTGCACTGTGGGCAACACCCACCATCTTTGTTAATTTCAACAAGATAATTGCCAAAGTAACGCACCAGATTTCATGGCTAGCCGATAAACAAAAACTGGCTTCCTGCTCGCATGCCTGGGCGGTTTTTAGCAATTACACCAAATTGGGACCGCAACCGGTCACAAATGTTCGCATGTCAATACATGTTACACAAAGACTTATCCGATACAGACTAGGAGGGCTGCCGACTTTGGACTACATACCTGCAAAAAGAAGGGAAAGCATTGATACTCTATGCAGGCTCTGTCAATCCTATAGCAAAACAATTGTGCACATTGAATGTATCTGCCCTGCATTTTTTAAAGAAAGGCGGGTACTTTTAAAACCACATTTCCAGGGCATGGGCATCCCTCCTGCAGATCCAGTGGAATCCCCTGTCTCTGCAGAGCATTCCATCCTGGCAGGAAGAATTGTGAAATGTATGCAGGTGTTTGAGAAGGCATTGAACAACATTGTCCATCCTGATTAATACATTACCAGGTATTTACTGATCCAACACCTCTTTCATGAGGCCTGCGCATGGTTAAGCGCGCCTTAAGTGCACGGGGACTAGTTTTATATGTGGAATCATGAACTTTAAAAGCAAGAGTTGTGTTAAGTGAATGTATTATGAAATGTACCTGTGATGTGCACTGCAGTAGTCTAGATAGCACTTTCTTTACTTCATGCAATGCGGGGTGTTAAACATCCAACTAGCCTTATTGATAAAAAAAGCAAGAGTTGCATCAAATGGAAGTAGTTTGAAATGTGGCTGTGATTCTAAAGTCAAAGATTCTGGTAGCTCTTTACTTACTTTATGCTTTGGGGATCTATTCTACCTTCTTAGTGAGGTATGGTTCGGACACACATGTTTTATTTGGACTGAGATCCTATTTACACTTAAAAAGTAAGAGTGATATGAAATGGCAGTAACGCAAAACATTCCTCTGACCTGAGTTGCAGCAACTTCAACAGCACGTTAATCCCTCTACACTCTTTGGGGGACCATTTATCCTTTAAGTCATTTCTGGTGGCTTAGTGGACTAATGTGCCTACTGTAGGGGCCAGTGTTTGACCTCATGGTCACAGGTTTAAATCCTGGTAGGTCCACTCAGCCTTTCATCCTTCTGAGATTGATAAAATGAGTGCAGTGCATGACAATAAATATATGTTGTTCAGTGCCAAGGTACCCTTCTGGGTGAACGTGCACTTTACAAATACACCTTATGTTTAACAAGGCATAGACCCCGAGACATATATTTTAACAGGACTGAGATCAGATTTTATTCATAAGCACATGTAGAGCATGTATATGATGAATTATGAGGACACAGTAGAATGTTTTGTTGAGTTTGTGACTGCTAGTTTCCTCGTCTAGTTCTTAAGGGACATGTTATGTTATGGTATTATAATTTATTACGCACATGAATCATCCTGTGAGTGGTATCTTAGCGCTAATGCCAGGAACCAAGCAGACACTGACGCAGTTAGAATAGGTTGGTATTAAGTAATTTCCTGAATTGGAGATGATCCTTGCAAATTCACATTTGAAAAGGTATCTTAATCCAATAAAAAGGGGCTAGGAACGAAAATGAACTACCCCCTGACCGGGACTTTCTGACCCTAGGAACCGTGAGCAAAGCTTTGTCGCAAGATCTTAAAAGTCTTGAGGGGGAGTAGCGAATAAACTTTGAAGATAGATGGGTAGTCCCTTTACCAAAAAGAGCTTTGTGAGTTAAGCTGTAGATCTTAAAAATAATTATTTTTTTCACCGTTAGCCAGTGCAATGTATGTGGGAGAGGAGGCCGCTCTAGAAGGGAGATTGCAGATGGGACGTGCGGCGGTGTTCTGTACCACCTGAAGTCTAGAGAGCAGAGACTGATTTGCTGAGGCCAAGAGCGCATTACCATAGTCCAGACGGCTGATGACTAATGCCTGGACTATATTGTTTCATGCACCTGCTTCTCCTGTTCTTTCCAAAAAACATACAAACTTTGGTGCTAAGGTAGTTTTAATGTTTTTATTATGTGAAACCAGTGAATTCTTGTAATGGTTTTTATTAATCACACAAATAAAGAATTCATTCATTCTGCACATCAGGGCCAGTGCTGCTTTTTATCTCAAATCTATGAGAATTTTCTATGTAATTGTTGCCTTGAGTTGCAGCTAAATTGTAATCCACAACATTAACTCAACCAATTTTACAGTGTCTTCGAAATGACGTGGGATGCACTCTTGAGGCACTAATTGAGGCATCTGGGTGTACACCTAGCCAGTGCCCTGCAATCATTTTACCTCTTTCTGGAGCCTTTAAAACACATTTTGCTTTGTAGAAGTGAAGCACAGGGTGTTTAATGCGGGGGCTACTGGCGAATGAAAAGATGGGACCCGGAACCTGTGAATGACATAGATGTTTTTTGGGTCAGGTGCATTGACCATTGCTTGCACTGACTCTGAAAAGATGTAGCTGCCTCAACTACTTCCCTCTGCCTTGAAAAGTACCCATCATCAGGTTTAGAATGCCATCCCACAATATAACAGTGTTCAATTATAGACCAGGCCAGGACCTAAGGATGAATCATCTCCCCTTTACTAACTACAGCAGCCACACTTTTTCTCTTTGATTTATCACCATGAACTCTCCATATAGTGACATCTGTGGACACTTCACTGATCCGTCTAAGGGTGCTAGGTGACAGGATGCCATCAATATGAGGAGTGTGTCAAATGTGAGAGGGATGAGTGTTATACAGAAGGTGATTCTAATAAGATGCTAGTTATCGCAGGATATTGTATGCGATGGCAGTGTCAGGTTCACATAGGATGGTGGATGTAGGGAATTGGATTTGCTGTGGTTGCTGGATGTGAAGAGGGTACCACATATTGGGAATTCTGAATGTGAATGAGGGTTAGGTTGCATTGGGTGTGAATGTTTACCAAATGAAATGGGTGGCTAAGTTTCAGAATATCCTGGATAGAAGGTGGAATCCTGTGTGCTAGATGTGAGTAGGCTTTAAATGTAAAGAGACTTTTGGATGCTGTGGTGTTCCCCTTGAGATAGTAGCTTGTATAAGAGGAGGTGCTGAATATGAGGAAATAGTGTATGTCAGTGTTTCCAGAGCAGATGGAGTGGCTAATATGAATGGAGAGCTGGATCTGATGAAAAATTGAAAGGGTTGATGTAATAGGGGATTTGGATTTTCTGGATACAGAAGAGTTAAAATATCCAGATGTGAAAAAAATGCTTAAGTACTTTTTCCTTTTTATTTCCTTGCAGTGTTCATCATCTTAAAGTTGAAAACTTTCTAATTGAAAACCTCTTGAGAAATAAAATGGCAACATTAGATGGTAACGTCAGATTGTACTGCAAAACTACACTTCGTCTGGAAACTACACACTTCATGAAGAAATCTATTATGCATTCTCTGCAGATGCTCCAAATTATGGAACAGTATGCCACTGGACATGAGACTGGGCCTGGCCTTCTCTGTCCTAAAAATGGGTTGAAGTCCCATCTGCTTATGAAACAACTACACATCTACTGAGTGTGAAAATCTCCCATATGAAAATGATTGGTATAACTGAATTCTAGCCAGCATTTAAGCACTGGGAAAAGTAACAATTAATTGAATGCAATAGAGAGACTGCAAAAAACAAAACTGATTAGTTTCAAATGTGGTTAATTGAATGCATGAAATGGATCATTCAAACTTTCACTTGAAAATTATTTACAGATCCTTATCCTTAGATCATACTGTCATGAAACTCTAGTCAATAGACATTTAGCTACTTTTTAGCTCCTTCTTAAAGGCTGAACACAAAAACTCTAATTACTGAAAAGTTTGTGAATAAGTGCAAAAATGCTAATTATTCTTATTCCTACCAAAGTCCTATATAAAAGGCACATTCCTTAACATACATTAGAATAATAAGAGTGTTTTCAATTATTTTCACAATTCATGATATGTTATGTAGTTGATTTCACAATATTACAGTTTATCTCATTATTTACTCTATTTTCACATAATTAATTATGACTTAATCCCATTTGATCCACATCCAAGGCATCTGCAACTATTTACTGTGTTCAACACTTTGAGCCCAAAGGTAACTTACACTGTTGAGTAATTCAGACTTTTGAGTTTACTGATTTTCGGCTGTTCACAATATCTAAGTGTTAATTTATTCCAAAAGTGTACCTTACATGTCTCCTACAAAATGAAGGATCCAGGAGCTATATACATTTTAGTAATTTTGGGCCAGATGTATCAACATTGTATTTTGCGAGTCCTTAATAGCGAATTATACCGATTCGCTATTATGGACTCGCAAAATGCAATGTATGTAGGTTTCGCAAATAAAATTGTGATTCCTACGCATTCCTTATTTGCGAGTCGCAAATAAGGAATGGCTTCCCTTTAATTTCTATGGGCCTAGAGGCCCATAGGATTGAACGGGAATTGCATGCACAATTTGCGAGTACTCGCAAATTTGCACCCCTGAAATATGCATGTGTGCACATGTGGCGCACATACATGCCCTAAGGGCATGTATGTACGCCACATGGCACCTAGAAAAATGCAAAAAGTGCATTTTTCTAGGAATTTGCAAATTACCACCAATTTGAAGTTGGTGGTAATTTGCGATTCCTTAAAGCCAGGACGCAATATTTTTTTGCTTCCAGCATAGCATTTAAGGAATCGCAAATTGCGATTCCCTAAATGCATTTGCAAAATAGGTAATCGCAAAAATTGCGATTCCCTATTTTGCGAATGTCTTTTGGGATGATACATCCCAAAAGGCTTTTTATCTGTTCGCAAACGGGCCGATTCTGTGAATCGGCCCGTTTCTGCGAACAGAAATACATTTAATACATCTGGCCCTATCTCTTTTGAATAAGTTTGCTACTTTTTGACCATTCTGTAAATCTGAGTGGAAGTTAACCTTTTAGAGCAAATTTATACTCTTATTTTGTGAATAGCCAAACAATAGTAAACTTATTCAAAAGTATAAACTATTAAAAAATGTAAGTTACCTTTGTAAATCATGCCCTATATCTATGAAAAAATGAAATATTGATGGGTGGCATGCTTGAATTAATCTCAGTCCCTTGTTATGATTATGGACCATTGTCCATATTCCAGTCACTTTTACTTTTTGCTCACTGTGACTCTCCAGAAAGGGAGCATCCTTGTGCAAATTAGCCTCGGCCAATTTCAATGGAATAGTCCAGCCCAAAGTTTCAGACGAAGTCCCCTCTGAATGGAACAAAAGCAACTTCAGACTGGTTTGTACATTTGTGGTCCTCATCAGTGAGCTGCAACTTACGTAATGTGGCACAGTAGCACACAACATGTGCTAGGAGATGTTCTTTGCACTTAGTTTGGTTTCCTGGGAAATACAAAAAAGAATGAATGAAATCCCTTTATTAATCTCAATCATTCATAATTGCCCGGACAAATACCAGTCCATTGTTTTTATTATCAATATACCACTCCAGACAGGGGCCAACATTTTACAAATCAGCCTTTATTCGGAGCCAATAGGAACAGAGAGTGTCAACTGCCAGGGCACATCTTATTTGAAGAAGTCTTTGGTTCCTTGCGCTCCCATCTAGAGGAGACTTGACCAGGCAGTTTCAGTGGTACTGTTTCTTTTAGAGAAGGACAAAATATGATTTTCATATATCTGGTTGCACTCTGGAGCAAGGTAGCTGGCAAACAAAGAGGATGGACTTGTTTGTAGCCTGATTGCCCGTGACGGAGACTTTGGCAAGCATTGCACAGATGATGCATGTGTTTCACTCGAATACCCCTCAGCATGATAGGTTTGACCAGATGTGGCTGCCAAGCTCACTCTGCCACAGTACTCGAGCTAAGTCTCTCTGATGAGGCCCAACAAAGCCAAAAACAGTCTGGGTTTCATGTGTTTTCATCTAGAGGGGACATGGACAGGCAGTTTGGGCTGGACTATTCTGATTAGACCATGTCAAAGTCTGATTTGCATATTGCTGGTCCCTCTCTGAGGTGGCCTACTGGGCAATAACATTATGGACTGGAATGCAACCCAAACAGCAGTTGCAAGCATTCAACCCATCAGCTATATTCTACATAGTGGTGATGTATTTATTCATGTTTTCATGTATTCCATATTTTACCACAATGTCGATGTTCAGAAATATTTTCGGTCAGTAACAATTTATAATTCATATTAGATAAATCTGTAGATACCTTTAGAATATGGCTATTGTGGTAGAGTTGTGGGTAATTTAATAATTTGTTTTCAATCCTGGAAAAACAGCAGGAGTAACCAGTGAAACATTCTAGTTGAAGATTTGTGAAAAATAAGACGGGTGTGACATGACAAGATGATCCAGAGATCTATAAATACATTTCAGGTGAACGTTTGTATTGCCGTTTGAGGGCTTCAATTCACCTATATGGAAAGTAAGCAGTTACAACGTTAGTTTTCTGTACTGTACATTTGGGGTGTATGTTGTTTCAGAGAGAGCACCAGATATTTTCTTTCTTTCCTAAACACTGGGGAATGTGTGTGTGCTGGGTATTTGCTTCAAGCTCTCTAAGGGAATTGTGACTTACGGTGAACATCTTCAATCTACCTCTACCATTTTCACGTCCTACTACTCCCCAAACTGTTAATAGAGATTGTTACTGTACACGTGTTGTGGTTTACTCTACATGACACTACTGTGTCAAGCACTCCGTCATCAAGATCAAGTCTGAGCAATATTAAAAACCTATAATAAACTAATACTTTGGGTGAATCTGCTAAGAACACTGTATCTGTTTTAGGGGAGCACTTGACCATTAGGATATTAGGATATATCACGTCTTATAAATACTGTCAAACATTGTCTGTGCTGTTGTATAATGTGTTGTGTTTAAGGCTATAAACATTGTGAATGTTATGGTACTCTTACATGCCAATATTCACCCCGATAGAAGTACAGGAAGGTTGTAGAGGTCAACACTTCAAAGTTATTGTAAGGCTTCTTTGTCTTATGCAAATGTTGTTACCAGCGGAGGGTGTTGGGGCAAGTCATCTCTAGCGACATAAAACTGGTGTGTGAAACATACTCCAAATGCAAGCACATCTCTGTCTGAATTTACACCCATTCATGCCTTTGAGAGTTTCGCGCTCCAGCTGCTTCTTTCAATGACTGGTCACACATTACAGAGGATTCCTACATATATTCTTGACCAAGGTCCTCCCAGCACTAGAGCCAGTTACTTCATAAGGCCAAGGACAGCTGGTGTCTTTGGGGAGGAAACTTTCTTTGAAGCCTAGTGTCTAAGCGGGAAGGGTCAAGAGTGGAGATGGGGACAGGGGAGAGCTCACAAAGTGAGTCAGGGGCCGCCATTGTGATTTGTTTGGTGCGAGAAATTCTGAGATAATGTTGTTGTCACATAGCACATTCTCAAGAAGAAAATAATGCATCATACTGCTGAAAAACTACCAGAGGGGAGCTTGAGGATGTAGCAATACCATTCAATAACATTTCTTGTTTATTTTCATGTTGGTTATAGGTGGATCATTAATGCTAAAATGTCAATACAATGATTTTTTTTTAAAAAGAAGCATTTTCTAAGCCTCAGCACCAATCATTGACTGGCTTAACCTTTAAAATGCTCTGCTTGACCTACCACAAAGTATGGATGTGCCTGGAACCTGATGAGGAAATACATCTTCCCTGCCTCATGACGCAATGAAGAATTCCTCTCTGCCATGGAGCCCTGGCCAGCTACAGCTTCCAGGTTTACCCTACCCAAGATTTTTAACATCAAGAAATGTATATAGGCCCAAAGGTAGAAACTTTCAGCTGAACCAACCATCCAGCTTTACCGAGCTTTGTCAATGTCGATTCAACCACTGAAAGGGCCTGTGTCCTGTGAACCTCAATGAAGTAACTTTGGAGGGTATGCCTCAACCGGAATTGCTGATACTGTGGGAATAAAGGTGCATACCATTTATTCTAGAAATGTTTCTAAGTGAATTTCATTTATCAGAGTCCAAGAATGTATTTAGGTTTTCTGGTGGATGGAAAATCAGTATTCTCAGGGTTGAATAGAATTGGCACAGAAAGCATAAAATGAGGCATATCAATACATAAATATGTCATATTGATAAATTTGAAGGATCCGTACAATCTAAGAACCATCACAGGACAGAATGGCTTACAGTTCAAACAACTGCACTGGGGAACATTCTCTCTGAAGACACAGCTTTGTTTAGAGTGGTGCAGTATGGGTAGCCACCTTTTTGCAAAACATATTCCAAATGGGTGATATTGTTCTCGTCGTAATATTTGGAGCAGGAGGGAATGTTTGTTTCTTCTTTGAAACAATAGGTTTCGCATTATACCTTCCTACAAGTCACTGCTGCCAAACTGCCTGATTTCTGGCAATTCAACAGACGTTAATAATGTTGTAAGTTATGTCATCTCCAGTCTAAACTAACCATGGCACTACAGCAGTAGTGCACCATTGCAAGACTGGTGCATCTACATGCTTTACTGCTGCAGGACATGTTTTACATCAGCATGAAGAATTATATATGCAACAGCGTCAGTTGTTTTACATGCATTGCAAAGACGGATATACACAGTGGCCCTCATTTAGGAGAACTGATGCATTGCTGCAACGAGGCAGCGATGCATCATAAAAAGTTGAGCTGCAGTGCAACAGTTCTAAACGCTGTGGATGCGTTATATTTACGATACGGTGCACCATGTTGTAAGGTACCATGGTGCGTCAAATTTGTTTTGATGCATCCGAGGGACGGATGCCACAGAGAAAATTGACACATGTGCAGCCAAAGTGACACTAGGCTGTTTTGTGGGTCGTAAACCAATGCTTACGTGCCCCAAAGCAGCTTTGAGTCACATTGGAGTGTGTCATGCATCACAAACCCCTTAAAAGTGACATTTAAAAAAAAACATTATCCCACACCTCAAAAGGAAGGGCAACAACCCCAGAACCCACCAGGATTGTCCAGAAACACTCCCAGGGGAAGTGGAAGAGGAAGAGTAATTTTAGTGTGGTGGAGAATCAAATTCTGGTAACAGAGGTGACAAAGTATGAACATCAACTCTTTGTCACCTCCAAATTTCCACTAGGCAAGAAAGAGGCCATTTGGCAGTCCATAGTAGAAAAGATTGACATGTCGGGCAAGCCAAAAGAACAGTGCCAGAGTGCAAGAAGTGCTGGCATGATTATAAGTATAGGATCTAGGAGTAACTGGCCAAGAAACTGAGGGCAGCCATGAGGACCAGAGGAGGAGGACCAGGGGACCCTGAGGAGCTGGACGCCCTGGAGGAGCAGGTGGCATCAGTCATCCCAGCAGAGTTGGTGGCAGGAGTAGCAGGATAGGACAGTGCAGGCTTTGAGGACCAGCAAGACCTACAGGGTAAGTGCCAACAAGGGGCAATATTTCCAAAAAGGTAATGTTGTGCAGCGCAGCAAGCTATATCCCTTTGCTGCACTGTGATGTGTGCAAGGCAAACGGTAGGAATGTCATCATGTTCAGTCATACATCATATAAATGTAAGTCATACTGCCCAGTCACATGTTGTACAGCTCAGTCCATCTCCGTCAAGTTTGTCCATTCCTTGTGTCATGTGCAGCACCAGTCCGGGTTCATCATTGTATACTGGGACGTCTAGTGGAATGTATACCATGAGTGACCAGGATTACAAGTCCCACAATGCAAACAAACAAACATGGACTGGAACAACACATCATGCATGGATACTTGAACTCTGCCCAACGTGACAGCGGCAATGCCATCCTGGGCCCATGCAGCCAAATATGGACTGTAAAACAATGGAATGGAATGGGGTTGTCAGAGGATAAACTCCCCACCTGAGAGGGGGGTCAGGTGTGGCGCAAGTATCACCACATAGGAACATGTGACTAGCCACATGTATAATCACTAGCATGAAAGTATATAGCACGCAGCTGTCCCGGCGTGTGGAATGAGAGCACACAAGTATTGGCTGCCATGGTAGAGACCACCCTACCTCTTGTCATGTACAAATTCATACTTGGGGTGGGGGTGAATGCAAGTGATGCACACTGGAGGACCATGTGTGTTTGTTGGAAGAATAGGTGGTGTATGAGCCTGGTGGGCCCCTGTTAGTACAGTGCAATGTAGGTGTGGGTGAGCACATTGAACTGGCACTGTGTCTAAATGGGGAAATATTGCAAAGTAAGGAGGAGAGAAATGATGTGTACCTCAAGGAAGGCTGAAAGTGTCACACTTGTGTTGCAGCTTGGAAGGGATGACATAAAAGAGGGCATTGGTGTACTACATCCTACGTGTGATGTGGACC
Organism: Calotriton arnoldi; assembly: GCA_963921515.1. Taxonomy (NCBI): domain Eukaryota; kingdom Metazoa; phylum Chordata; class Amphibia; order Caudata; family Salamandridae; genus Calotriton; species Calotriton arnoldi. The sequence continues at coordinate 33,009 of CAWUFW010024101.1, forward strand.
TGGGTGAAGATGTAGCACATGTCAGGAGGGAGCCGTAAAAATAAATGTCTGACTATGCCACATATGTCAAAGCAGGTGAAGGTAAAACAGGGAATTGGTGGGCATGGCTTACTCCAGCAGGATCCAGTCCAGGTCAAATTGTAGCTGGTCAATTGATTTTTGCAGAAAAAAGCGTCTTGCATCTTTTGATGTCCCTTTACCTATACAGGATGTCAGCCAACTGACTCCGGAACTCACTTCTTTGTCCTGGGAACAAGTGGGAGCAGGTCCAGCCCTTCATATCTCCTCCCAGGTCTCAAATAGCAGGTGCAGCCCTTTATCTGTTCTTCTGCAGGTCCAGAAACTGTTCTGAGGATTTGTGGCTGAGGTAGTTTCACTACGCATTGGACGGGATGACTCCTGGATACACCCTAACCAATGAGGAGAAAGATCCAGAGGACAACCCTTCCCACTTTGCAGCACATCCTGTTTGCCTTACTGCAAACTCTCTCACATTGCACCATTATAAGGGAAATCCAAGATGACATGGTCTTTCTTCCTTTAAAGGGAGCCTGTTGGTCAGCCAGTGGTGTGCACAAAGTAATGAGCAGTCTCCTCCTCCTCAGCTATTCCAAACTGATTCTAGGACTGGTTCTGGCTTCTACTGGGCTGGTACCCAACTGGCTACTGAGGGGCTAAAGAACAAAGACTTTCCTTCCTCAGGTCTCCCCTTACACTAAACTAAGAATGGACAGGCCTTACCTTTGTCCCTTTCAAGTTATTGAAGTTGTTGGAACTCCCCAATCGCCCTTCCTGAGCTGATATGTATCACATTCTCCACATCCAGCCCATCCTGTGATTAGGCCTAATTTATTGCTCTCTTTTTTTACACCTCATTAAGGTCAAGCACTGGAAGGGGCACCTGCTGGCAGGCTAATGCAAATTGAGCTCCAGGAGCTTCAGACAGGGAGCAGGTAACTTTCTAACAGTTACTTTTCATAAATACTTATTAAAACTCCAACTTCAACACTGAATTGGATTTTATTATTAAAAATAGAGTTTGAGCTATTTCTCTAGCTTTTTACAAACTTGAGGTAGCAACACTAATATATAAATCTGAACTATAGTTTTACCCATAGGCCAGTCAGAGCCTTCCACAGTAAAAAAATAACTTTTGGCGGCTTGTCACTGTAGAGACAGGGCAACATTAAATTTTACATGTCCCACTTTTCTACTTTTAAATAATATTCACCCCTCCTTGAGGACTAATAGTCCTACACACAGGTGACTTATTAATATTTAAAAAGGATTGTTTTTATCCTATCTAAAAGGTTATTTTGACTAGTTGAAAAGCAGGTTTAAACTGCAGTAGTCAGGCTACAATGGTAGGCCTGAAGCCGTGTTTTCCTTTTCACATTAGTGGATGGCACAATAAGTGCTGCAGTCCACAGATGACATTTATCTTTCCATGTCATAGGTGTATTTCTGCACCATAAACTATTGCATTATAGGAAAGTTATATATGCCAATAAGGAGTTAACCAATTTCATCCTATTTTTGGACTCAGAACACCAGTACACTGGGTTTGATTAGCCATGTCCAGGTGCATAGAGTCAAACAACCAGCAGCATCAGTCCAAAAAATGGGGATGAGCAAGCAAAATGGGGCTCTTTTTGACAGTGATCATCCATGTTGTCAAGATGCCCACCTCTTGTGTAAGACAGACAGTTTCATACTATTGGTAAATCGTGCCATTTTATGGCCATCCATTGCATTAAAATGCCAATCCCTGCCACAGTTCTGGCTCTGATTTAATGGCAGTAATTCCTGCCATATTTGGAGCATGTGATCATGCCCACCCAGGGTCTAATACTGACACTAGTATTCTGGTTGTTGTTCTTGACATCTTGAGGGCATCTTTGGTTCGATAACGTGATACATAAGCAAGGAAGGCATAATCTCCCCATTTGAGTTACTCATACATGTGAGTTCTTGATGAAAATCAGAGAGGGATAATTGGGCACAAAACATTTATTTACTAAATATTAAAGGCTAGTTTTCAGGACAGTTTTAAGATATGCTTTTGTTTGGAGAATGGAGAATATTTTTCCAAAATTAAAAGCGTGTCCTTTACAGTATTTATTTTCTTACAATTCCAGTGTTGATAATTGAATTTGCTAAATTAATTAAAGCTGGTATTTCAGTAGGTCCCAGTCCAGTGATCTATGCCAGATTTTCAGGATAATCAGTGATTCTGAAAAAATTTACTTTTAATTCAATGAATATGAATTAAACTGATTTGGACAGTCCTACATCTGACATGAAATTGTCCCTTATTGGCCTGTGTTGGGCATCAGTCCCTAGCATGTAAGACTGATCCAACCCATGTATTGGATGACCTTGTAGGGTCTTTATGATGTGAAATTCTGTTTACAGAGCTCTTCCATGTGCCCGCAGAAATAATAGGTCTAAATAATATTGTGATCTTTGTCATGCTATGACAAACTTTAGCCCTAAAGCCACAACTCTTCTCCGGTAGTAAGCAATTCTTTTTATATTTTTAAACATTGTTTGAAAAGTTTAACATTTTAAAAAATTTATTACATTTTTTGTAACATTTAATAAGCAATTTTGTATTTTCCATTGATTTCTATGGAGAGATAGTCTTTTTTGTTTCATTTGGCAGCCATTGTTTTAATGCTACCTTCTATTTTGTAGTCTATATGTGTTATTTTGGGTCATTCTTACAGGAATCAAGTCGTGGTTGGGTGCTGCTGGTTGTCGGAACAGGTATGTCCTTTTTAAGGACTTTTTAAGAGTTTTGATAGTAGGGGATTTAGGATGCATGTTTAAAAAGTTGGGTATAGTGTTGTTTTAGTTTTTTTTGTATATTTAGATATGTTTTTGATAGTGTTTTGCCCTGTTTTATCATTTTGCATTTTTTTAAAGTGATGTAAATGTATGAATCTTTTATGGTACATTGTGTGATGTTATTTATATTATGATGATTAGGTGCTGTGTATTTGTATATTTGGGACTGTAATCTGTTATGCAGGTGGGTGTTTAATGTTTGGTTTACAGGTTTTTGTTCCATAGTGATTTCTATGGGAGTTTATGGCTTTTTTTTTTTTAAAGGAAATCTGTGCGGTTTATTGTAAACCGATGGCTTTTTCTTAGATATCATTTTTTATGGGGTTTTCTGGAGCAATTCTTTTTGTAAATACCTTTTTTGGGATTCCGATTGGATTGGTTATTTGGTTACATATTTTTTGGTCTTTTTGCTTTCGTATTTTTATCTGTTTTGTGGATTTGTATTTTTCATTAAGTGTGCAAGGTGAAAGATCTGCAACTACAAAACAGTAGATTTTATTTCTTACTTTTTTGTGTAGGTGGGAAATGCTATAATATATTGTTTATGTGATGTGTATGTTATTATTATGTGCAATTGTTTGAATATGTGTTGTATTTATTTGATGTTATGTACTGAATTTGTTTACATTAGTTGGTGGATTATTGTTATATATTATTTTAAATATTTATCATATATATGTTATTATATCAGTGTTTTAAAAGTTGGTGAATTCATATAATTGTTTCACTGATGTAATCAAATATTTATGTTAATATTTAAAAAAGAAAAAGGATTTGTTAGATTAAAGTTCGTTGCAGTTTTTGAACTTTTTGGTACGTTTATATTTAATTTATAATATACTTTTGGCTATCATTTCTAAGTAATGTAGTCCTTTGTTATTTATGAAGAGTTTTACTTTAAACTGATTTCTCTATTCTTAGTTCTTGGTAGCATTGCTCTTTTTGTAATGCCTTGATAAATTTGTATAATGTAGGTTGAGTTCTACCTAGGGTGGATTGGAAGAACTTGTGCCATCCTTCCATTGCGTTGTTGGTTTTAGCTTCTTGTGTCAAGGTGTTGTCATAGACACTTCATGATGATATCTGATACTTGGCTTCTGTATCCTGACCGATGCATTTTGTCAATCCCTGTATCTTCATAAGGTACATAAGGGGACTTAGTGGTCTTTATTTTGTTGGTAGAAAGGGCTTTCTTTTAGTAAGTTATAGTGGTTGACTACCTTTGTAAAAGGGACGTAGGCTAGTGTAATTACTATTTTGATTTTGAAAGCAAATTGGTTGTCAGTGGAGCATTCTACTCTTAAGGCCTCATTTATGACATTTTGGCGTAGGGCAGCGTAGCAAGATACCTTGCTGTGCTGCCCTATGCCAAAATGAAAGGGCAGGAATGCACCGTATTTAAGCAATAAGGTGCATTCCTGTCCTTTCTGCCTGCACTGATGCCGTTTTGGCAGCCTAGTGCCAACGTAGGCACCCTTGCACCATGATGCAAGGGTGCCTCCGTTGCAGGCAAAATTGTTTTTGTGCAGGAAGGGGTACCTTCCTGCTCAAAAACAACCCTAAGAGGTGTTTTCCTCTTTATATGTGTGCTGTAGAATGCAGCACACATGGAAAGAGGAAAAAACTAAGAGAAATTAAGTTATTTCTATTAGTTACGCCTCACCTCGGGTGGTGTATGGATTTGGAGCTGTCCCAGGTTTACATGTTTTGTAAATCTGGGGCAGCGTCAAATTCCATGGCTGTTGTATGAGAAAACCCACCACAACGTCCATGGAATGCCTCCCGGGCACAGACTAACATGACGCAGCGATTTGCGCCACCTTACTCATGATTTATGAGACCACTCAACTCCATGCAGGGTGGCTTTGCGTGGCTTTGTGTGGCTTTTTGTGGCTTTGTGTGGCGTTATAAATTTTTATGAGAGCTCTATGTCAACACATGTACCTTTTTACGCGGTGCAAAAGTGACCCAGGGCTCCCATAAATAAGCCCTTAAGTATAGATTTTTGGGGGTGTTGCCGTATACTTTGATTAAGGTGATAGTAACAGCCTTGTATGGCTGTGTGGGGGATATAGTTTTTAGAAATGTCTGAATCATAGTTTGTTCAAAGTCTATGGTCCTTTTTTGGCTGTAGTAATTGTGTGCATGTTGTTTTATAATATTTTGTAGTTCATAGTAGGTGCTGCTTTGTTTGTTTGGCAATAAAGCATATATGAGAGGAATATTGGTGTTTTCGTATTCACCATGTATGGTGTATATTTGAGTGAATGGTTTGGCACACATTTTGAAGGTCTCATCCATCATACAGGTTTGGCATTGGGTAAGTTTCAATAACTTGTTTGCTGTTGAGAAAATTAGGATTAATTTTTCTTTTTTTAAATCGTCATATAAAAGTAAGGGCTTCTAGTTGTGCGTTATTTTTAAATACTGGGAATATCTATATCTTAGTATGTTCTAGGGGCAGGTGGGATATCGCTGATGGCTTTTTTAGTGCATGTAATTAAGCTTTTTAAAGAGGTGTAAGTGGTAGTTGACCTGTTACATATATGAGAACGTTTGGTAGTATGCCTTTCAGGATTTTGCTTGTAGGTTCCAGGGAGCTACTGCTTGCCTCTCTTATATCTTGTAAGATTTTGGGGGTGGTCTTGTGCTCTTTTACATTTATTTTAAAAAAAAATCTTTTGTAGTTGCCCTCCCATTGCATGCATTTGAGAAATATTTAGAACATTTCCTGTTTACGGTTTCTGTTGATGTGCTTTCTTTGCTGTAGCTCTAGCCCATATGGTTTAATAATTGTTTCCCTATCTGTGAAGTGATATATTTAGCCTCTTCTGTCATTGTTTCTGTAAATAGTTTAACAGTATAAATATATTATAAACTGACTTTTGCATCTTTGTTAATAATAGCTTAAACATATTCAGTTACCTGCTATGTATTTACTTAGTTGTATGTTTTGTTGAGCTGCTTTTCATGGTTTTGAAGCAGTTCTTTTTTTTACCTCGTGTTAACGTGGAGCTGGCACTGAATTTTCTGTTGAAAAAGAACAAAAAAGTTATATTAATTAACTACGGTGTTTAGGGATTTAGGTTTGTTTTTGGTCTCTGCTTGGGAGACTTTTTAAATGAATATTTATGCATTCTTTCTTTATTATATATTCTTGGTGCTTTGCCATAGTTGATATTTACAGGCAGATTGCTGTTTTGGAAGTTGGTTTTCTTTTACATTAGTTAGACTGTGTTAAAATAATAAAAGTTACAGAGTGTGTTACAATTTATTTATTACATTATATATTTTAGGCTAATAGCACATTGTTTGTCTAAATATATGTATTACTTATTTGAATTTGTAGTTGTAGAGATGATTATATCTGTTTTAATCATTTCTTCTGAAAATCTAGCAGAGTTTCTTCCTCTTGGAGTGTTTATCGTATTTGGAGAGTTTAGTTGTATTAATTAGTGTGCCTTTTATATTGTTGGCTTAATTGTTTGTTTGATTTTATTGGTTAAAGTTGTTTATAGTGTTGTTTTATTGATTGGTTTTTGTAAACAATATTTCTGTGTTTGATATTAATGATTTTCAAGAGTTAAGTATATGGAGTCGATATTTTTGTTATCAATAATACATTTCTGATATCTGTGTATATCGATATTTTTAGGATCAATATTATGTCAGTGATCCTTTATTGTCAGCAAAACATACACTACTTCTGAGATATTTCGACTTAATGTATGCCCTAAAGCCACCAAAAAGGAATGCATACATCCCTACCTCACCAGTGCCACGCAAAAAGATTTAATCATGATACAGCCCCATGTTATAACATTTTAAACATGTGATAAGAAAAAACTGATTTCTTGTAAATCATTCTTTTCATTATTGATATATACTAAGTAAATGGAAACTAATCAGTAAATAAATATTATATGATATTAAATCTGACAAACCATGCCTAATAATGCAAAATGTGTGTATTTGTTATCTTTCTTCCCTGTTCCTTCTATGGCAGTTGATAGTTATTAGAGCTAGATAATCTACATGAAAGAAGAAGAATGGAGAGAATGCAAGTGAAATGTAGATGTGAAGATAGATAACACATTAAATAATAGGGCAACTGAAATGGTGTTTGTTGAACTACTTCTAACATCTAGGCATTGTAGATAGGAGAATTGTGCAGAAAAATGCATCATTTTGATATTTCTTTGGTGGGCAAAACCCCAGTGTTCCACAGGAGGGTTAAGCTTGGTTGGCCCAACATCAAAGTACAGGAATATTTCAAGAAGGCAAATCAGGCATCCAGGTCATTTTGGCAAATTGATGTGAAAAAACCCTAGAAGGCACTGCATTTTTAAAAACATTTTCAGGTGGGGTGACCTCCTCCCCAAAAAAATGCTTTAAATGATGTCTGGCTCGATTGCCTTACTCGCTTGCTTCAATTCAGAGTGAGTAGTTATGTCCCGCTGCTTTCAGTGATACATGGAGTTATGTCTAAATGACTGGTGCATAGTCTATAATTAAATTATTGGTATGTTATTTTGCTGTTTAACGTTTTTGGGGTTATATAAAGTTTCTTACAGTTTTTTTTAGGGCTACCACAATACACAACAAAGTTTTGAAGGAAGAGAAATGTGGCGCCTGATTCTTGGAGTAGGTCAGACTCCCCATGAGGCAGACATGAACTGAAGTCATTGCCCCACTTTTATACACACTGGTTTTCTTTTAGGAATGAATATCAATATGGAAAACATCCATAGCAGGACTTTCGGCCTCATGCAGATCTCCAAGTCTGCTGTCCACAATAGGGCATTAAAAGCCTGTTGGTGTTTCAGTCTTTATTATAGGAAAAAGGCAGTTGCACAGAGGCAAGCCCGCTTTGAAAGAGTGATTGACTTTAAGCATACCGAAAATCTCAAGGCAATACCCTGAGGTTTAGGGATATTGGTCCAATTTCAGGATGACACAGATGTCCTTAGAATTTACTTCATTGTCCTTTTAGGTATTTATTACTGCACTTGCGTTTGTGTTGCTATTACAGGGGAGGGCCAACAGATTCATATGTGGAGATAAGGCAGCTGCCTTACAGCTCCACCAGCAGGAGCATTAAAAAGGCCTGTACCACAGTTGAATGTTCCAAATATTTTCCTTTGGTAGGAGGGGCGATGGGGTACTAAACAATCTTGTATGCTCAGTTAAATGTGGTGACATTTACATGTGTCCCATGTATGCATCCATGTGGCATCCCATGAAGGACACAGACCTATGAACAACAAATCTGATGTACTGCCCTCATTAATCCACATAGCAGAATCCATCAGATAAACACTAGGTCTGGGTGGAACTCATGGAAGTCCGCGGAGTTACAAAAAAACTCTCTGAGATTGCGCTGAACTCCATGAACGTACAGCCCTTTCCTTGTGTTGCACTTCCTTCAGTTCTTCCTTTCTGCTTTACTATTGTATTGTCCTACTTCTTTTTTTCACCCATCCCATTGCAGAAACAGGCAGCAACAGTGCCACTTGCACAGCCTCTTGGCACCAGTGCCTTGCAGGGGTGCAGGCCTGCTCCATTTTTACTGAGATGTGGAGAACAGATTTTTGGTACTGTGAAGATTGCAGGCCCAAATAAGCTATTATTCACCACACATGTTTGGTGAGAAAGCTTTCTTGCTAATGCTCAAACAGTCAAAACGAGAGAGTGGCCATGATCATGAACCCACCCAATGTTGTGTTTTCATACATTTATACAGTATGCCAGCAGTTTCATGATAGTGCAGCATGGCACGAAAGTAATGATAGCTCATTGCATTTGCCAACCAAGACCATATTTCCTTCATTGACCATTCCACCCCTTCATTGTGCTTCAATGACTCATCATAGCTCTGTCCCTCCATTTTTGAGAAATACATTTTTGGTTGTCTTGACTACCTGGCTTTTCTAACATGTCAAGCAACAAGTTGTACTTTGTTCAAAATAATAATTACTTAGGAAGTGAATCTGGTATCTACATTTCGTACGTTATTTTCAAGCTGCACAGACCGTCAGTGCCGGAGCCAGTCCCAGCTCCAGCGTGACAGAGGAGGCTGAGGAGGTTGGAGGGGGAGGAGTCCCAGCGGTGGCATGGTTCAGTGGTGGTAAGTCACATTGCTTGCTTATTGACAAATGAAGTATACTGCATTTGCTGAGCAAGGCAGATATCCCACCCATCATCATCACATTCCTGCCCATGGCATTTTGGCACCCTTGACCTAACTGCGGCATTTTTCTATTCAATACTGCACTGTTGGCTGTGCAATGTGCGTCTGCTTCAGTTAATGTGGCACGATGAAGTTTTTAATGTATTACAGACTGAAAACAAGGTGTGTTTCCCAGTGCCCACTCTCCTACTAGGACTTTACTACATTATTCATTCTTAAGTTCCCTCCCAGCCTACCAAATAATTGAAAAATCCATTCTTGGCATGCGCCACATTTTTCTAGCCAAATGACTAATGCATATATATTTCAAGGTCTCCATGACAAATTTACGCTTTTTCAAATTTTTCCCTTTCATCATTCATCAACTCCAGTGACTGACTGAGCAAAATTTAGCACGTGATGGTCAGTGTCACCCCACTGTTGTGCAGCAAAACCTCTACCTAGCTTAATACCTCTAACTTACCTTGCAGTAGAGTAAATTTCCTTAATGCCGAGTAAAGGTATTTGTATGAAAATAATTTGTGGTGGAGGGGGAGGCTAGGGAGCAAAGTGGGACTCCGTGCCTGATTTAGAGTTTGGCGGATGGGATATTCTGTGACGAACGTGCCAAATAAAATATATATCCTGCTCCCTTGCCTGTACTGCAGCGCATCATTTTTTCCCCTGTCTACTTATGGCAGACAGGATATCCACATTATATATGACATGTGTATTATTCATCTGCCTCTTTGGAGTCAGGGTAGAACTGAAAGGCAGTCAGAGAAGAGCAGGGCCATTGAAAGTTCTATGGTGGCCTACTCAGTCAGGGAAGTAGAGTTCATCCTCAAACTCAGGGGGTTTGCCCACAAGTTGGTCAGCTAACGCACTTGAGTCTGACTAACTGCCCACATCCTCCTCCTGTGGTGGTTAACGTACAGTGTAAATGTGTGGTATGAAGTGTTGGTTCATTTTAATCTCAGTCAATCTCTCCATGTTTTGAGGAAAGAGACTGGTCCTTCTGACTGTGACAAATGGGCTAGCTGCACTGAACACATGCTTATCAGACACACTGGCGTCTGGACAAGCCAGATACTTTATTTCCAGCCTGCTGAGCTCTGCCTATTGGCACATCTTCCCATACAAATAGACCAATGGGTTTTGATCCACATAGACATCTTTTGGGTCATCTAGATAGTCTTGGACCATTCTCTGAATGTTTATTAGTGCTTTTACCTGCTCGACCTCTCTTGCCTTTAAACTTGAGTTTAGCCCTGCCACTTGAAACCAAGCCATTGCAGAGGTTAGATCCTATTTTTCTGTTGCTGGTGTTGTTGATGGTGTTGGCATCTGTGAGACAACAGCACTGCCCTCTCTGGAGGTTGAAGACTGCATGCCAGAACTTCTGCCCCGGATTCTAACGTCCAGCCATTCTTTTTCCAGGTCTCTTGGTTGCTCAACAATCCATGACTTGTATTGTGAAACATCCCTTCTGAATAAGGAATGAAAGTGGCTAGTATTTTGTGTACCATGGATCAAGTATTTTGGCAGAGGTATAATCTTTGGAGGACATGATCTCTCTTTGCAGCCTTGTATTAACAGCCAAGTGAAGGATTAAGCACTCAACCAACTCATAAGTTTCTTCACTCATGCCGGCAAACCTTTGCAACACCTTTTTTAACTGGTCCTGTAGTAGATGCAACAACAGGATAGCTTGGCTCATCGTAGTGTCCTCCTTGCAGACTTTCCTTCTGAAAATCCTAAAAAGAAGTAGCATTTGTGTGAGGCATTTGTCTGGGCCCCATTTGTCCATCTTCATGGTCATGCTTTTCCCAGTTGCATCCTCTCATCTTTGAAGGACGTAGTCAGTGATCGGTCTGTACTTCTCAAACAGACATTGCAACATGTAATAGGTCGAGTTTCAACGTGTTGCCCCTCCTGTATGAGGGCTTTAACCAGTACTCTATGTCTTCTTTATTGAGAAAGTCCTGTAGAATCAGGTTGATGCAATGCACCAAACACAAGACCCTGAAATGCCCACCATCTTTCATGGCCGTGATTATATTACTGCCATTGTCTGTGGCAACAAATCCAATTCTGAGACCTCTGTGTCTCAGCCATTCAAACACCTTGCTGTTAAAGTCTTTCAAGATGTTTGCAGCTGTATGGGATTGCTCCATGGCGAACATAGCTACAGTTGCATGCCGCCGAAATGCCCTTAAAAGTTTCTTCAGGTATGAGACCTGAAGATAGCTGTTGCCTAACCCCCACAAAAGAGATCCGGTGTGCAGTAATACACATGTAATCAGTTGCTTGACAACTGGTCCATATGTCTGTCATCAGGTGGATATTGTGAACAGCTGCAAAGCTTGTCTAACCAATGGCAGCACATCGTGATGGAGCGCTGAAACAGCAACTCTGGCAAAATAGGTTAGGCTGAAAACCTTCCATTTTGGGCCGATGGCCGCCACAAATCCTAAAAATCCCACTCTTTCCACAAAGGAAAAAGGTAGGAGGTCCAGTGCTAACCTTTTAGCCAGCTTCCCGTTGTACAAACATTCCCTTGGGTCGTTGCTTTCCTAGGGCCCCTTCTGCCTAAACATACACATAATAGTAGCTTGAATTGCTTTCTTTTGTGGTGCCACTGACGCAGGCAACTTCCAGAGAGAACCAGAAGGTGGTAGACTCAATGTGAGACTTCAGGAAACCATCACTGTATGCAGTGGTGTCTGCATCTGAGTCTTGTGCCATTTGGAGGTTGCTGATGCAGGTGATGCTGGCACACTACTGTGTACAGGGCTGTTTTGTATAAAGCTATCATCCACTTCTTCCCCATTAGCTCCTATCACCGTGATCAGAGCTGATTCCCTTCTCTCATCACCACCACCAGCAATTTGTTTAAGGTGCTCCTCCCACCGGATTGCGTGATGTTTTTTAATATGTATTGTTTGGCCTCCAGTACCAGCTAGCTTGGCAAATGGAGCATATTGCGCTGTTATCCTCCTGCTTGCTATGTGTAAAGAAGTCCCAAACTGAGGAGGGGAGCTTTTTAGTGTGCCACTGCCAATGCCAAAGAAGAACTGGAGGTAGATGGGTGTGTTGATTGCCTCTCTGCAGTGCATACTTTTACTAAGGTAGTGGTGGATGCAGGTCTCAGTGGGGGCCTTACAAATATAGAAACTGGTGGTGGTGGTGGTGGTAAAACTAAGTCTGGGCGGTGAACTCCAGTCCACTCGCGTTTGCGGGGTTTTCCGCACTCCGCGTTACGCGGAGCTCGCGGAGTTTCCAAAAACTCCTCTCTGCATAGCAGAGCAGAGTTTTTTTCCTCGCTCGCGCTCATCAACATCAGGTTGGCGAGCGAGGAAAATCCACCTCCCGGTGAGATTTTTCCTCATTCGCGCTCGTCAACGTCAAGTTGGCGAGCGAGGGAAATCAACCGCCAGGCGAGATTTTTCAACGTGGGCGGTTAGCTGCACAAGTGGAAGCAGGCAGAGGTGGACTGAGGTGGTGTGGTGTTATGTCACTTTGTGTTGGCCTTCTCTCTGGCAGTACTGTGGGTGATGTTTCTTGTGCAACTAAAAGCAAACAAACAAGAAAAACATTCAGTGAAATTTTTTCAGTTTGAATTATTCATGTAGACAATATAATTTAGTGAGGTTAACCCATTCCCAAATAATTAACAACAATAGTGTATCCATTGCCCATTGAAATCCAAACAATAACATAATATTTCAATCAGGATAACAACAACATACAGATTTAAAAGTTAGCTTTATGTGCCCCTAAGGTGAGACACCATTGGCAGGTAGGAGGGTGCAGGGAAAAATTGAATAATCCTTAAAAAGGTGAATGCTGGTGATGGAGTGAGGTTTGCAAAAATACATCCTCATGAAATTAAGTAACCCCATAATAATGTATTGACAGCATGGACTAACCAACCCTGAATACACACACAAACACATGGGGCAAACGCATTTTACCTAATATACTAAACCATGATGGCATGAGCACGTATTAACTGTTTGCGCTTTGAAAAATTGTACTAATGCATGTTTATGCTATGTTGTACATTGCACATTTTGCATGTTGTGCTCGAATAACGAAAAAGCTGCTTTAAATTATTAGCTTTCGCTGGGAAATAATTGATACAGGGTATTAGTATGGTGGGAGGTAAACATAATGGGTTTTATTTCATGAATTAATAATATTTTGTGTTTATTTACTTTAGTACGAGATTGGGCCTGCATGAAAATGGCCTCTTGTCCGAACCAGCATGTGGTTGTCTTGGTCTGTATGAAAGATGCATGCGCCGAATGCTTCGCCTGCTTACGAACTGCAGAGTGTACCAGCTGATGTAATCTGTGTGAAGGCCATGTTGACCTGTGTCCTATTGTTTACGTGCCAAGATGCAACAGTGACTGTGGGAACTGCCATCGCTATGTACAATTTGAATGTGAAACGGATGTCATAAGACGAGAATGTTGCAAAATGTATAACTATTGATATTAGTAGTATACGATTGTATTTATCCTTAATACTTCCTTTGTAAAAACCGGTATGGGATGGATTTGTGATGAGAACTTGATGAGGAGACCCTAACATGATCCGTGTCAACCAATCACAGGCCGAGTTTCTACTGACACTGCAACATTGTAAGATAGTGAGTTAGGAATTAGGGTATAGTTGATATCCCAATTGGGGGTGAGGCAGAGCTTCGAGAGAGAGAACATAGAGAACATCTAGAACATCAAGAGAGAAGCGCACCAAGACAGAGAGAGCGGACCAGCACAGAGTCAGAGAGCACCTTAGGTACGAGAACATTGCGGGAGTGCTTGGGAGGAGACTGCGTCCGAGGAGAACTAGATCAAAGGTAGATAGAATTGGGAGATTATTTTTTGCCTGCCAGTTTATTGCAAGACTTAGCTGCATCTGTCCTGTTAACTTTGTCCTCTGAGCCTATCTCTGGGGACCCCTTGCCACAACCTCGGCCAAGGAAGTGGTTTTCCTGATTCTTTGGTGGGTATCACCCTCCTTAAATGCTTTAATTTCGCAATATATTTCTGCAAAGTATTTATGCTGTACCTTCTCTTCCCCTATTCCTACGCACGCTTTGATGTCGATGCAAATGATTCATTTTGATTACGTTGCTTGATAAATTGTTCTCTTATATGTGGTCTTGTGTGTGCACTGACAATCTGAATTATGAGCATTTAATTTTAATGAGATAAAATTATTAACCGAATAAACGACTCTGTGGTTATTTAGTTAAAGTGTTAACTGTTTAATTAATCATAGTCACCATCAACTCGTCAACTAATGGTCCATCGACCAAAAGAAGACAGCTGAAATTAAGAATAGCTAAGAAAATATAAAATATATTATTAATGTGAAGTATAGTATTGTACATAACTAAACTGAAAAATGTATTTATGTGTCTTATAAAGCGCCCGAATCACCCCCGAAGGGGTATCTCCGCGCTATGAGAATGCTATTAGGTCAGCAAAGGGGGACTAAAGGGAAATTACAGAGTCATTGAGGGGGTCTGGAAAAGTACGGTTTTAAGAAATCGACGATATTGAAAATAGTTGGTGCATTCACGAAGATGAAGAGGAAGTTGATTCCAGTATGAAGGGGCCAGATGGTAAAAGGCCTTCCCCCCTGTGCGTGATTTCTTTATCTGAGGAACCACAAGGAGCGATTTTGATCCAGAACGGAGTATTCTAGAGGGCTGATAGCGTATAAGTCTATCACTAAGGTGTCTGGGAGTGTTGCCGTGAAGTGCCTGTTGAGTGATGCTTCAGTGGCTGAGATGAGGAGGGCATTGCAGTAGTCAAGGCGACTTACCACAAGGGCCTGTAGTAAAGTTTTCCTGACTGTCAAAGGGAGGAAAGGAAAAGCCTTCCTCAAAAGACTTAATGCAAAGAAACAAGTGCTCACGGTAGCTGAAACTTGTGCTTTCATAGAAAGTTTCTGATCTAAATGCACGCCTAGATTTTTCACCACTGCTTTAGGAGTAGGAGCGGGACCTAAATTGATAGGCCACCAATCTAGGGATCATAGTAAGGGCGCCTCTCCAAAGAGCCTAATTTCCGTTTTACTGGCATTTAACTGGAGAAAGTTGTTTCTCATCCATTCCGAAATTGCATTCATACCTTCAGAGAAGGCCAGCTGAGTATTAACGGAATTTCTGTCAAATGCCATTAGTAGCTGGGTGTCATCCGCATAAGAAATAGGGATGAAACCCAGGGTCCTAAGAAGATCTGCCAGAGGGGCCACATAAATGTTAAACAGCGTAGGGCTCAAGCAGGATCCCTGGGGGTACGCCTTTGGTCAGCTTTGATGTAGCGACCCTTGACCCTTCTTAGGCAGGTCGCTCCCCACGCCGCACAGCACCGCCTGTGTGTCCTGCCCTTAGCCCCAGCTGCCGCTGCTGAGGAGAGTTCGAAGCCCTCCTCCACCCGCAGGCTGCCACCTGCGCCTCATCCCTGGTGGCCAGTGGGAGGCCATAGGTAGGTTTTGTCTTGCTGTAATTGTACTGCTTCCCATTTGTTTTTTGTAACAGTAATTGCCTTATTTGTTAGTGTTTCTTCCTCCTTGTTCCCCGTTTTTATTCTGTGCCCCGTGCCCCTTGACTCTGTTTCCTCATAATTGTAATTGTATTGCCTTATTTGTTTTGCGTTTCTTCCTCCTTGTTCCCCGTTTTTATTCTGTGCCCTGTGCCCCTTGCCTTCTGTTTCCTTCGCCGTTCCAGCCCCCGTTTCCCACCGCTGCATCCCCCGCGGCCCCGCCCCCCAGTCGCCCATTCGTCCGCTCCCTCCTCCCAGCTGCCTCCTCCCTCCCACCTCCCCTTCTTTTGGGGGCCGCTGCGCGGTGAGGAGAGCGACCCTTGACCCTTCTTAGGCAGGTCGCTCCCCACGCCGCACAGCACCGCCTGTGTGTCCTGCCTTAGCCCCAGCTGCCGCTGCTGAGGAGAGTTCGGGGCCCTCCTCCACCCGCAGGCTGCAACCTGCGCCTCATCCCTGGTGGCCAGTGGGAGGCCGTAGGTAGGTTTTGTCTTGCTGTAATTGTACTGCTTCCCATTTGTTTTTTGTAACGGTAATTGCCTTATTTGTTAGTGTTTCTTCCTCCTTGTTCCCCGTTTTTATTCTGTGCCCCGTGCCCCTTGACTCTGTTTCCTCATAATTGTAATTGTATTGCATTATTTGTTTTGCGTTTCTTCCTCCTTGTTCCCCGTTTTTATTCTGTGCCCTGTGCCCCTTGCCTTCTGTTTCCTTCGGCGTTCCAGCCCCCGTTTCCCGCCGCTGCATCCCCCGCGGCCCCGCCCCCCAGTCACCCATTCGTCCGCTCCCTCCTCCCAGGTGCCTCCTCCCTCCCTCCTCCCCTTCTTATGGCGGCCGCTGTGCGGGTGCGCCCGTCTGCGCCCGTCCGCGCCTGGACCGCGCCCAGCGCCAGAACCCCTGGCCCCCACGAACGCCACGACGCCCGTCTCCGCTACGATGCCTGCACCCTCCACGCACTCAACACAGGACGCCCACACACCTGCTTCCTGGCCGCCCCGAAGCGCACCCAAGGACCCTTCTTCTGCCGGAACTGCAGCTTCACCAGCACCCGACCTGCCAACCCTCCGACCAGGAAAGAACCCAACTACCTCAGATGCATTCTTCTCAACACCCGCTCCGCCCGCAAACACGCCGTTGAACTCTGGGACCTACTCGACTCAACCTCCCCAGACGTCGCCTTCCTGACAGAGACCTGGCTGAACCCCTCCTCGGCTCCTGACATCGCCATAGCCATCCCGTACGGCTACAAGATCTCCCGCAGGGACCGCACCAACGGAGTAGGAGGAGGAATCGCCATCGTCCACAGGAACACTGTCAGAGTCTCGACCAACACCGACGACACCCTCAGCACCGCCAAACACCTGCACTTCTAGATCCACACCGATCCCAACACCACCCTCAGAGGAACCCTCGTCTACAGACCCCCCGGACCCCGACTACAGTTCAGCGACTCCATCGCCGACTTCGTCAGCACACACGCCCTCGCCTCCACAGACTACATCCTCCTCGGGGACCTGAACTTCCACCTCGAGAACAACAACAACACCAACTCCACCACCCTGATCGACAACCTCGCCAACCTCGGACTCAGACAACTCGTCACAACACCTACCCACTCCGCCGGCCACACGCTTGACCCCATCTTCTTCGCAAGCTCCCACGTCTCCTTCAACCACACCACCGAACTCCACTGGACCGACCATCGCTGCATCCACTTCACCTTCCGGAAACCCACCACGCACCACCACACCCAACAGCTCCACCGCCGCTGCTGGAACAAAGTCACTGAAGACCAGCTAACCACCACCCTCGCCCGGAGCCCACCCGCCGACCCCACCGACCCCGACACCGCTGCCCGCAACCTCAGACAGTGGATCGACAACTGCGCCAACACCGTCGCCCCGATAAAGAAACCCCTCCAACAGCCACACCAGCAAGAAAGCCAGCTGGTTCACTGAAGACCTACAGGCCTCCAAGCAAACCTGCCGAAAGCTAGAGAAGAAATGGCACCGTGAACGAACACCGGACAGCTACGCAGCCCACAAGAACGCCACCCGCAGACACCAACACCTCATCAGATCCGCCAAACGGGCCTCCTTCAAAGACCGCCTAGATAACAACGCACACAACAGCAAAGAATTCTTCAACATCGTGAAGGAACTCTCCAACCCCAGCTCCAACACCAACGACATCCCTCCTTCGCAAGACCTGTGCGACTCCCTTGCCACCTTCTTCCATCGCAAGATCACAGACATCCACGACAGCTTCACCGCCCCGACAACCACTGAGACCTCCGCCCCCACGACCACCATCCGCACCAACCCCCTGCTCTCATGGAACCAACATAAACGCCGACGACACCATCAAAATCATGAACACCATCCAAAGCCAGCACCACCATCGCACCCCATCTCCGGAAAACAATCAACATCTCCTTCGAGACTGCAACCTTCCCGGAGAGCTGGAAGCACGCCGAGATCAACGCCTTACTCAAAAACCCAAGGCCGACCCCAAGGACCTCAAGAACTTCCGGCCCATCTCCCTGCTCCCGTTCCCGGCGAAGGTCATCGAGAAGACCGTCAACAAACAACTGACCCGCTACCTCGAGGAGAACAGCATCCTGGACCCATCCCAGTCCGGGTTCCGCAGCAACCACAGCACCGAAACTGCCCTCATCGCCGCAACCGATGACATCAGGGCCCTGCTAGACAACGGAGAAACCGCGGCCCTCATCCTCCTGGACCTGTCAGCCGGCTTCGACACGGTCTGCCACCGCACCCTACGCACACGTCTCTACGACGCTGGGATCCAAGAGAAGGCCCTGGACTGGACCACCTCCTTCCTCTCCGGCAGAACCCAGAGTGTCCGCCTACCCCCTTTCCGCTCCGAAGCCACCGAGATCATCTGCGGCGTACCCCAGGGCTCATCCCTCAGCCCAACGCTGTTTAACATCTACATGGCACCGCTCGCCCACGTCGCCCGACTGCATGACCTCAACATCATATCCTACGCCGACGACACCCAGCTGATCCTCTCCCTCACCAAGGACCCCCACACCGCCAAAACCAACCTCCATGAAGGAATGAAAGCCGTCGCCGAGTGGATGAAGAACAGCCGACTGAAGCTAAACTCAGACAAGACGGAAGTCCTCATCCTCGGTTCCACCCCCTCGGCCTGGGACGACTCCTGGTGGCCGTCCGCACTGGGAACAGCTCCAACACCCACCGACCACGCACGCAACCTAGGGTTCATCCTCGACTCCACCCTCTCCATGACAAAGCAGGTCAACGCCATCTCATCCTCCTGCTTCAACACCCTCCGCATGCTCCGCAAGATCTACAGGTGGATCCTCACCGAAACGAGAAGAACGGTCACCCAGGCCCTCGTCAGCAGCAGGTTGGACTACGGAAACGCCCTCTACGCAGGAGCCTCGGCCAAACTCCTGAAACGACTTCAACGCATTCAGAACGCCTCTGCTCGCCTGATCCTCAACATCCCTCGCCGCAGCCACATCACAGCCCACCTGAGAGACCTGCACTGGCTCCCCGTCAACAAAAGGATCACCTTCAAGCTCCTCACCCACGCGGACAAGGCACTCTACAACACCGGACCAGCATACCTCAACGGACGACTCAGCTTCTACACCCCCAACCGCCAGCTTCGCTCCGCCGACCTCGCCCTCGACACCGTCCCCCGCATTCGAAGAACGACCTCCGGCGGCAGATCGTTCTCCCACCTCGCCGCCAAGACCTGGAACACCCTCCCCATCCCCCTACGGCAGACCCAAGACCTGCTGACCTTCAGAAGACTCCTCAAGACCTGGCTTTTCGAGCAGTAGCAGCATTCCCCCCCACCCCCCAGCACCTTGAGACCCTCATGGGTAAGTAGTGCGCTTTACAAATGTTCTGATTGATTGATTGATTGATTGATTGATGTAGAGGATTGGAAAGTGCCTAAGTTGACAGTTTGAGTACAATTATTTAGGAAGTTAGACAGCCACTGGTAAGCTTGATTTTGAATACCAGCATTTCTTAATCTAGATAGAAGAATAGAATGGGATATCGTGTCAAACGCTGCTGACAGATCCAGCAGCACTAACAGTACCGCTTGTCCCTTATTTAGGAAATGTCGGAGGTTATCAGTGACTGCAATTAGAGCTGTCTCTGTACTAAATCTGGGGCGGAAACCCGACTGGGAAGGATCAAAGCCCCCTATTGCTTCCATAAAATCAGAAAGATGTTTATTCACATGCTTCTCCAGGAGTTTACTCAAGTAGGGCAGCAAGGAGATGGGACGGTAATTGGATAGGTCTTCCGGAAGAGCATTGTTTTTTTTCCAGATTGGAATTATTTGAGCGGCTTTCCATTTGGAAGGTAATATGCCCGTGGTCAGGGAGGAGTTAAGGATAGGGCAGATCAAGGGAGCCAACTGCTTATGAAGCAGCATAGATATCTTGGCGGGTAAAACATCCTGAGGTGAACCAGATTTTACTGTTTTCATGAGGGACTCCACTGTATCTATGGTAAGCGGGGGAAAGCACTCCAAAGGATTTGCGAAGTTAGCATGTGGTGGGTAAGAGGCGATATTAGTTAGTTGGGGGTCCTTATCTTTAGTAATACTGGCATAGATGCTTTCAATCTTCTGAGTAAAGTGCTTAGCCAATTTATCACAGAGGTCCTGTGAGGGTGTTACTTCATTATGGCATGCCTTAGGGTTAGTGAATGAATTCAAAATGCGGAAAAGTTCCTTAGAAGAATTTCCTGCCTGGTTCAGCTGGTACTCAATATGAGTTTTACGAGCCTTCTGGTAAAGGGTCAGACAATTCTTATAGGCTTCTTTATCAGTTGCACTATGAGAAAGCCGCCAGCGCCTTTCTAGCTTTCTACAGTGGCTTTTTTCTTCCCTAAGAATGGGAGAGAACCATGTTGCTTGTAATCTATTTGATTTGGAGGGGAGAAATTTTAAGGGGGCTAGTTGATCGAGTGTGGAAGTGACTAAGGTATTATAGTTAGCCAGGTCCTCTTCAATGCTTTCGGACGCCGGATATGTGTTACTGGGAAGGATATTCGAGAAGTGGCTGGGCGTGATTTTATGCCATTGTCTTCTCCAGCTGCGAGAAGATGTCATAGGAGTGGAGAAGTCTCTGCCCTCTTTTATGTGGAAGCAGAGTAGAGCATGATCGGTCCAAGTAAGGAGGCGGGGAGCCTCGCAATGTATATTGGAGGCGGTAGTCAGGATAAGATCTAAAGTGTGCCCCGCTGAATGGGTAGGGCCAGTGTTGATCTGTTTCAGACCAAGAGATGCTAAGTCCGTCAAGAGCGTAAAAGTATCTGCATTAGAAGAGACTTCACTATGGACATTAAAATCTTCAAGTAGGAGAAAATTATTGAAGGAGATAATATGAGGGGCAATCAATTCCATGAGCTAAAGAGAGAAGTTAAACCCCCCAAATCCAGCGCCCTTCTTCAGGGATCATTTATGGGTAATGTGTGATGGGCCCCATTGTTTGATAAGTGGTTTATGTGTGATGAGTTTTCCTGGTCCCTGATTCATGAATTAGGGGTTGCGCTGGATCAGTTTTTCTGGTAGCAGAATGATGGTTATTATTGATTAGTTTGGTGATTTATTGATCATTGATGATATGTTTAACATTCTATGTAAAGTGAGTTAGTGTTGCGTTTCTATGTAGTTTTTGGGAACACAGGTACAGAAGGGTATCTGGGAAGCCGGCAGTAAAAGTTAGCCTGAAATAAGGCAGAAGAAAAGTGTGAGAAGTGAAATCACACGGAAATAGGTGCATTGTCTGTTTAATTAGTGATAACACCTATGTGTTATCTTAGGGACTATTTAGCGTGTATGTAGAAAAAGAGTGAGATAGCGAAGGGTCCACCTGTGAAACTTTGGCCTTATCCCCAGAAGAGTAGCGAGACCTCCTTTTCAACCAAAGGTCCTCTTGTGAAACTTTGGCCTTATCCCTAAAGAAGTAACAGGTCCTCCCCTAGCTTGAATGAAGGGAAGGATAGCGGAATTGTTATACTTGCCCGTATTGAAAGGAAAATTCTTTAAAGTGAGCAACTATCTCTTTATTTAGTAAACAGACAATGTGGTATTGTTTTATGTTGTGACTAATAAGTTATTGTAAAGAAAAAAGAACTGAGAAAAGTGCTGATAATTTTTGTAAAGGGAGGGTCAGCAGTAAGAAGAGAGGCTGACGTCACAAAAAGCCGCGCTGGCATTGGTCAGACTGCGGAGGCAAGGTAAGCTCAGATTGGCCGGTTGGTGTGAGCTGCACTGGTATTGGACAGAATAGCAGAGACATAGAAAGCTCTGATTGGAGAGTTAGAGTGTGTCGCGCTGACATTGGTCAGGTGCCTAGGGAAGCAAAGGAATTTGATTGGTGAATCATAGCGGATTGTGTTAACGAAGATTTGGATTGAGTAAAATCGTTGATAAACTAGCAAAAATGTATTTCGAACAGCCAAGACAGGAGAAATTGACTTTGTTTGGCAAAATTAAAAGATTCTTTAAAAAAGATAAACCCGTAATAATGAGAGAAGGAGTTCCGAACCCTCCACCAAAGACACCAGCGTCTTATATGATGTTGAAGTATGGTTATCACACATGCATTTGGTTAGAAAATTGGGTGGAATATACGAAGAATGATGGTGTGCTAGCTTTTCCAGAGCATGGTTCTTTTAATTTGGCAGTTTTGCGCAATTTGAGAGACAAGATGATGACATTAGATCCAAGACCCAGACCAACACAGTTTGAAGCATTAGTAGAATGGGAAGATGAAATGTATGAAAGGGAAAGACATAGAGGTGGTAGAAGTAATAGATTTATGTTTGGAAGATTTCATGATGAAAGGCATGAGGACAGAATGAAGAGATGGAGAAATGGAGATATAACTGAAGGAATGTATCCAGTTTTAACTGTAGGAGAGACTGCAGGAAGTAAATTCAAGGAGAAAAGGAAACATTTAGAGCCATTAGGTTATGGATATAACCCGAATGAATCTGATGACGAGCTACTGGATGATATATTAGTTAAACAACCACCCCCTTATCAGGAAAATCCGGCAATGGTGACACCAAATGCACCATCAATGGAAACCCCAATGACACCTCAAACGACACTAGTTCCAACTGTAAGCAATGAGGTGCAGGAAGAAGAAGCAGAAAAATTAAATCAGATGAATATGAAGATAGATGCAATAACTGTGCCAATAACTATAGGTCCAGCAATATCTGTATTTGAAAATGGACTTATCCATGAACCTTCCTTGACTATCCCACTAAATACTGCTGTAACATCAGTTAGCAGTAGAATTAACACCGTAAGTGTTCAAAGTGATCAGCCCACTACTGCCACTAGGTCAACACCTCCGACTAATTTAACAGTAAATGAAACACCTAGAGGAGTAATGCAGTTACATCCAAAAAGAATAGAGCTGGAGGAAATCCCCAGAAGTGAAGTTTCAATAGGTCCGACACCTGAAGAGTTAGATGATTGGGTGAAAGGGTTACAAAGGAGAAAAACACAGCCACAACCTATAGATGTGTGTAAGTTGAGAGTAGATCTGGAAGAAATGATCCGGGACCATAAGTCCAGACAGGGTAAAGACTTATCAGGATGATGAACTGATGTATCTGTGTAAGAGTATTACTTGGAAAGTGAGAAATCTGCATGAGAGGTTAGTAGAAGCTGCGGGTGAATTAGGAGTAGACATGGGGAGATCACAAGTGTTGCAGAAGACATATAGAGTGGATTTTACTGAAAAAGATATAGAAAATATGAATACATCTGCTAGACGATTGCAGATAAAAGAGTTAATGGTTGTTTTGAGAAAATGGGGAGACGTGGAGAGATGGAAGGGTAGATGGATGAGGAAGAAAGAAGAAACAGCTGCTAAAGAAATATATTTGCATCCAGTAAGAGAAGCAGAAAATATAGCTCTTGAATGTCCCATGAGAGAAGTTCCAGGAGGAGGTTATGTGCATGTTCCATGGTCTAGACAGGATATATTATCTATTACAAATGAGTTTCCCAGGTTGAGAGAAAAACCAGTGGAATGGTACAAACAAGTTGAGAGGTTTGTGAAAGTATCGAAAGTGTTGCTGAAAGATTTAGATGGATTGTTTGAAATTGTCGTTCCTGCAGATTTATGGACAGAATGTAAAATTACAGTTGATTGGCCAAAAGGAGAATATCCCAGAGATCCTAAAACAGGAGCACCTTCTGATGAGGTGATGAAAAAGTACAATCAGGTGATTACTTTCTTGAAAAGTAAGATTTCCCCTAAGGAAACTGATTGGGTAAAAATAGATAGAATGACCCAAGAGCCAAAAGAATCTGTGCATGCATATTATGAGAGATTACTACAGGTTTTTAAGCGGTATAGTGGTTTTGAGAATATTGGAGACGAAGATATGGGTCATTTTGTGTATAGATTTGTGTACGGATTAAGACCTGAGATTAGTCAGATGATACAGCAACACATGTTGTGTTGGCAGGCTAAGACGATTGATGAGATCCTAAGGTATGCGAAGTATTGCAGCGATCACATTGAGTCCCGCCATCGCAAATTAAAAAACAAATGATGTGGGCGCAAATAAAGGTAGCAGCAGGAAGCCCAGTTGAATTCTCAGCCCATAAACCAGATGGGAGGAGTTAGTCAGAATGCTCAAAGACCCAGTGGAGGTAGAGGTAGGGGACAAATGAGCAGGGAAGAGGCGAAAAAGAAATGTCCTTGTCATGCGTGCGGAAAGTATGGACACTGGAAGAATGAGTGTAGATCAGTGCAGAGGATTAATGGAGGAAATCAAATTTTAACCCCACAGGTGCAGAGTGAGGTAGGGGTGCAACAGCCACCGCAGCAGCAGGTAGTTACTATCCAGTATCAGGTCCCACAACCACCTTTGCCACACAATGTAAATGCTCAAAGATACAGTGCGGATACAGGGTTCCACGGAGGAGACCAGGTTGGTAAAAATACTAACACAAATGTGATTCCCCAATTTTAGATGCAATGTGATGGAAGTGATGTTAAGTCGAATCAATGACGCTGCCTGAGGGGGGAGGAAGAGTGCGTGCTTGGCGCTACTCTAGAGGTAGATCAGTCAGGTCCATTTGTTGACGGAAAAGTGGAAGGTAATGATATCACCTTTCTTGTGGACACTGGTGCTACCCGTTCTACTGTGAGAGCAGCAGAAATTCCAAACCTACCCCTTTTGGGAGAAACTATCCTAGTAGTAGGAGTCTTAAATAAACAGATTAGTACTCCAGTTACTAAACCAATTGAAGTGCACATTGGTCTATTTAAAGACATGCATCGGTTCGTGGTGTGTGACTCGAGTCCGGTAAATTTGTTAGGGAGAGACTTGTTATGCAAAATGAACTGCACTATTTACTGCACACCGGATGGTATTGCATTCCAGACACCTGATGAGGATGTCGCCTTTAAAATGGTGCTAGCAAAGCAAGGGACAGAAGTGAATGAGTTATTTTCGCTTCTTACAGATAAAAGTGTGCCTGAAGAATTGATGAAGGTAGTGAATTCAGATGTGTGGGATTTCACAGGACAGTAGATTGGGTTAATGAGAAAAGTATACCCGATTAAAATTACAGTGAAAGACGGTGCTAACTATCCAAATACACCACAGTATAAAATGAAGCCAGAAGTAATAGCGGAAATAGCTCCTGTAATTGATCAAATGATTGAGCAAGGAATTTTGAAAGAAATAATGAGCAGTCCTTGTAATTCACCTATTATGGGACTGAAAAAGCCAAACGGAACCTATAGAATAGGGCAAGACTTGAGAAAGGTGAACAAAATTGTTGTGCCTTGTTGCCCAGTTGTGCCAAATCCAGCAGTGATTCTCTATCAAATTCCACATGATGCGGAATGGTATACAGTGGTTGATTTGTGTCATGAATTCTTTTCGATTCCCTTGCATTCGGATAGCCAGTATTTATTTTGCTTTCCGGTTCGGAGACCGTGTTTTGGCATGGTGCCGAGTTCCTCAAGGGTACACTGAGAGTCCTTCAATTTTTAACCAGATCTTGAAAAAGTGTCTGGAAGATTTGAGAATGTCTGAATGGTCAGTTCTAGTTCAATATATTGATGACCTACTGGTGGCATCAAAGACTCGAGAAGCCTGTATTGCAGATACTATTGCCTTACTGAACCATTTGGCTGAAGGTGGACATAAAGTGTCCCCTGCAAAATTACAATTCCGTCAGCGAGAAGTCCAATACTTAGGTCACAAGATTGAGAAGGGAGTCAGAAAGGTAACATCAGAGCGTATTTGTGTGATCAAAGACATGAAACCCCCCCACAACTCAGAGAGAAGTACGAATGTTCTTGGGAGTGGTTGGATATTGTAGACAGTGGATCAGTGGCTTTTCACTGATTGCAAAACCTCTACACAGGCTGACAAGGAATGATGTGAAAGACCCAATTAAATTGGATGAAGAGAGCATGGAAGCTTTTGTTAAATTGAAAGACAGTCTGTGTCAAGCACCTGCATTAAGGATGCCTGATTATTCCAATATTTTTCATTATGTTGCAGTGAAAGAGATGGGTGTGCGCTTGCAGTTTTAACTCAGAGACATGGAATGGCGAGACGACTTGTGGCTTATTTTTCTGCTACTTTAGATTCAGTAGCTGCCGCATTACCTGGATGTTTGAAAGCAGTAGCTGCTACATGTGTGAGTCTGGAACAGAGTGAAGGAATCATAATGGGTCATCCTGTGAAAGTGTATGTGCCACATTCAGTTGAGATCCTTTTAACAAGAACACGGACTCAGCACCTCACCTATTTTCGGCTGACTAGGTATGAGAGAGTGATTCTGGGTGCAGAAAATGGGACAATAGTGAGATGTACAAATGTGAATCTTTCCACTTTATTGGCAGATGCTTGGGATGAAGAAGTGAGGGATGAGCAGAACATGATTGTTTGAATGTGACTGAATTTTGCACCAAGCCCGTCCTGATATTAAGGATGTTCCTCTTGAAGAGTCTGATTGTCTGATGTTTGTTGATGGTTCATGTTTACGAACTGAAACAGGTGTGTTGAGTTCTGCCTATGCTGTCTGTACTGTGGCGGCAATCCTGGAAGCATCCTGTCTAAAAGGGGTAAAATCTGCACAAGTCGCAGAATTGGTAGCTCTAATTCGAGCCTGTAAATTGGGAAAAAGTCAGAAAGTGACTATAATTACAGATAGCCAATATGGCTTTGGCATTGTGCATGACTTTGGAGAACTATGGATGCAGAGGGGATTACTGACCTCTTCGGGGTCCCCCATCAGGAATAGTCAATTTGTAAAGGAATTGCTTGAAGCATTACAAATGCCAAAACGAATTGCAGTGGTCAAATGTGCCGCACATAAGTGAAGAGATGATTATGTGACTCAAGGCAACAGATTTGCTGACCAAGTAGCACAATATTGTGCAAAGAATCAGACTTCCATAAATCGGGGAAAAACAAAAGAAAATACGGCTTGTCAACTTATGTTTACTAACACCATTGAAACATGGGATGAAGTGAGACAATTGCAGGAAGAGGCAGGTGAAGAAGAGAAACAGGAATGGGAAAAGGCAGGATGTAGGAGACGAGCAGATGATGATGTATGGGTGTACATTGATGGGAGACCAGTCATGCCAGATAATTTACTTTCTCATATGGCAAGGATGTATCACGGAATGACACACATCGGCCGGGATGCTATGGTCAGATCATTCAAACAAACTTGGTTTAATACCAAGTTTAGGACGATTGCAGAAAGTCTCTGCCAAAGATGCCTGACATGACAACAACAAAACCCAGGAAGAAAAACAGTAGTTAGTCTGGGAACAATAGGGAGAGCAGGAGGTCCTTTTACCAGACTACAACTTGATTTTATTGAGTTGCCCCCGTGTAACAAGCTCAAGTATGTGTTAGTCATTGTGTGTTTGTTTTCCCGTTGGGTGGAAACCTATCCCACAAGGAGGAATGATAGTTTGACAGTGGCAAAACTTCTGTTGAGAGAATACATTCCTAGATATGGTTTTCCAGTCACTATGGAAACAGATAGAGGAACACACTTCACTAGTGAAACAATCAAACTGATTTGTGAAGAATTGAACATTCAACCAAAACTTCATTGTGCCTATCGTCCAGAGGCTTCTGGAATTGTAGAGCAGATAAATGGCACAATCAAGAACAGGTTAGGAAAAGTGTGTAAATCCACAGCACTGAATTGACCTGACGCTTTACACCTAGTTTTGATGAGTCTCAGAAGCATTCCTGACAAAAAGACAGGATTGAGTCCTCATGAGATCTTGATGGGAATAGCAATGAGACAAGAATTTATACCTGCCAACAAATTGATAAATATATTTGATGATCTCATCCTTGACTATTGCAAAGGGTTGGCTGATGTGGTACGTTCTGTGTTTCATCAGGTTGGAGCAGACGCGACCACAACCCAGCAGACTCAAGCCCATGACCTGAGCCCTGGTGAGTGGGTTCACGTGAAAAGGCATAGAAGAAAAACTTGCCTAGAGCCCCGCTGGGAAGGACCATATCAGGTCATATTGGTGACAACTACAGCAGTAAAGTGTGCTTGATTGCCAAATTGGATCCACGCCCGTCATACTCAGCGAGTCCCAAGTCCACTTGAAAAACGAGTAGAGCGGCATCTGGAGATCTCAAGTTCGAGCTCGGAATCAGAAGCCGAAGTACAAGAGACTGGTGAGGCTAGAGCAATAGACTCTGAAACTGGTGAGACTAAACAAAAGGACTCTGAAGAGCGGTTTGATGATGAATTGCTTAGCACAAGTCAAGTAAGGTGGGCACCAGCTACTGGGACTGAGGAAACTGCTGTTGAACAAGAAGAAAGACAAATTTTAGATGAAAAGGGAAAGTGTAGGAAGGAGACAGGTGAAAGAAATACAGAAGAAGAAAAAGAAAATGAAGAAGGCAAACTCAGAATAGGTGCAAAGAAACGAAGGTACGAACTGAACAAAGAAGAAGAAGAAGTTCAACCAAAGAGGTCAAAGAAAGACAAGCATTGGCCAAGTGGAGTTAAAAGACTAAAATACAGGGTAGTGAAAGGAAGACCAGAGAATAGGCCAGAACAGATAAAGGAAGTTTCAAGTCAGATAGAACAGGGAGAGTCAGATGACGAATCAGTGCTGCTACCAAAGAGAGTGAGAAAACCAAACAAAAAGTTCAAGTCACATGACTGGATCTACATAGTGTTGGAGGAGATTGAAAAAGAAGATTTAAACAAAGAAAGAGACAGCACTGACAACGAGCAGGAAGAAAAGAGTGATCTAAATCCACCTCAAGAGACTGTAGACAAATTAAGGTGCCACGTTGTCGACTGAAGAAAATTTCTGAAGACGTCCTGGAAAATTGGATTAGTTAAAATAAAAGAAGGGGTAAAGAAGAAAGCTTTTGAAGTGTGGGATCACACTACAATTTTTTTTGATTTTTGTAGAATATATTTGAAATAGATTTTTTTAGAAAACTCCATTATAACTTTATAAAGATTAATATTACTATGGCAGATATACCAGTAACAAGACCTAGATGTGGTTTTATGCGTAGGTGTTATAGAACTTGTTTGTGTCTATTTTGCATACTGATAGTGTTTTGGGTGATATTAACAATTGTAATACCTTTACATCTGATAAAAGAAGAGACACCTTGTCCTAACAATTTAACAAGTCCAAGAGTAGACACTGACATTAAGCAAACTCATATTACTCACCTGAATCAGATAGATGCTAGTAGTTTGCATCACAATAAATCAGTTATTAACTTTTCCCTGAATGTTTTCACCAAATTACTTTACGAGTATGTGGAAACAATGGATGTGAGTGATTGTTATGTGTGTATACAGTTACCATTGTCTGTTTCAGAGGGTGTAACCTATCATCACCTTTCTTTGACTTAAGGTGTAACTTGTAGTGTCTTATCGAGTTTGTTGTATAGAACAGGTAAGCTGGATTACTATTATTCCAATGTAGATACAATTTTTTCGAAAGTTCCTGTAATAACTGAGTTAAATAAGATAGCACCTGCACATGTCATGGGAGATTTTTTCCTGACAACCAAGCCTTTAGATATAGAATACGCTAATAAGAATAATTTAACATGTAAATTGAAGAAGGAAGAGAAGATCTTTTTAGAGATGGTGGAAGAGAGAATGGCTAAGTTTCAGAGAAAAGCTGTTGAAGAGGAATTACAGACACCACCTTAGTTTTTCAGAGAAGGCAACTATGACAAAGGCGAGACTTATGCTGCAATGGCCCTGGATTGGTCGCAGAAGGGAAAATTATGTTTACGTAGGGAAAAGACTAACTACAACAATTACTTCATTGGTTCCAGTGAATGTGAAGATACCTACAAAATTATTGGTGGTTGGGGGTTAAAGGGAGGAACTGACACTGTTTTTCCAGGCATATATAAAGTCTGTGGGAGGAAAGCCTATTATCGGCTACCAGATCACTGGTATGGAACTTGTTATCTTGGGATTGTCTTTCCAAAAGTCTACCATGTAGACAAAAGCACAAATGGAATCCATGAAGTAAAACAAGGATTAACACATGTAAAAAGAGAAAGCTTTTCGGAAATTGTAGGTGATATATTTGGAGCATTGATACCTGGAGTTGGAGTTACACTGAATGCATATAAAATTTGACAATTGTCCACAGTGGTTGATCGTTTATCAACGGATACTGCTGGAGGATTCATGATAATTGACACTGAAATGATTGCCATGAGATATATGGTTATGCAAAATCGACTTGCCCTTGATATGTTATTGGCAAAAGAGGATGGAGTCTGTGGAATGCTGAAGGTTCAACATTGTTGCACTTACATTCCAGATAAAAGTAAGAATCTGGAAGGATACATTCAGATTATCACAGATTTGCATAAGGAAGTAACACAACTAGAGATTGGCGGTGTTTGGGAGAGACTAAGTAAGAGTTTCTCTGCTATAAGCAATTGGTTTTCTTCTATAGGTAGTTCCTTAGTAGGAAAAATAATAGTACCAATAGTTTCTGTAGCTGTTATGATATTCACAATAAGAATGACATATGTTTGTGTGAAGAAAAGACGCAAAGAAAAGAAAGAAAGAAAATTAAGTAAGGAACGTAAAGAAACCAACAGAGAGATAGATGAGATAGAATTGGAGGATTTTAAAGAAAAATTATACGTAAAATGTAAGGAGCAAGGGCCAGAAGACAAAATAACAGCTATATAACTTGGCAAACCGTATGTTTAGGGATTTTATGATGGTAAAACATCAAAGGGGGATTGATGGAGTGAGGTTTGCAAAAATACATCCTCATGAAATTAAGTAACCCCATAATAATGTATTGACTGCATGGACTAACCAACCCTGAATACACACACAAACACATGGGGCACACGCATTTTACCTAATATACTAAACCATAATGGCATGAGCACGTATTAACTGTTTGCGCTTTGAAAATTTTTACTAATGCATGTCTATGCTATGTTGTACATTGCACATTTTGCATGTTGTGCACGAATAGCGAAAAAGCTGCTTTAAATTAATTGCTTTCGCTAGGAAATAATTGATACATGGTATAAGTATGGTGGGAGGTAAACATAATGGGTTTTATTTCATGAATTAATATTCCTTTGTGTTTATTTACTTTAGTACGAGATTGGGCCTGCATGAAAATGGCCTCTTGTCCGAACCAGCATGTGGTTGTCTTGGTCTGTATGAAAGACGCATGCGCCGAATGCTCCGCCTGCTTACGAACTGCAGAATGTACCAGCTGATGTAATCCGTGTGAAGGCCATGTTGACCTGTGTCCTATTGTTTACATACCAAGATGCGACAGTGACTGTGGGAACTGCCATCGCTACGTGCAATTTGAATATGCAACGGATGTCATAATACGAGAATATTGCAAAATGTATAACTATTGATATTAGTAGTATACGATTGTATGTATCCTTAATACTTCTTTTGTTAAAACCGGTATGGGATGGATTTGTGATGAGAACTTGATGAGGAGACCCTAACATGATCCGTGTCAACCAATCACAGGCTGAGTTTCTACTGACACTGCAACATTGTAAGATAGTGAGTTAGGAATTAGGGTATAATTGATATCCCAATTGAGGGTGTGGCAGAGCTTCGAGAGAGAGAACATAGAGAACATCTAGAACATCGAGAGAGAAGCGCACCAAGACAGAGAGAGCGGACCAGCACAGAGTCAGAGAGCACCTTAGGTACGAGAACGTTGCGGGAGTGCTCGGGAGGAGACTGCGTCCGAGGAGAACTAGATCAAAGGTAGATAGAATTGGGAGATTATTTTTTGTCTGCCAGTTTATTGCAAGACTTAGCTGCATCTGTCCTGTTAACTTTGTCCTCTGAGCCTATCTCTGGGGACCCCTTGCCACAACCTCAGCCAAGGAAGTGGTTTTCCTGATTCTTTGGTGGGTATCACCCTCCTTAAATGCTTTAATTTCGCAATATATTTCTGCAAAGTATTTATGCTGTACCTTCTCTTCCCCTATTCCTACGCACGCTTTAATGTCGAGGCAAATGATTCATTTTGATTACATTGCTTAATAAATTGTTCTCATATGTGGTCTCGTGTGTGCACTGACAATCTGAATTATGAGCATTTAATTTTAATGAGATAAAATTATTAACCAAATAAACGACTCTGTGGTTATTTAGTTAAAGTGTTAACTGTTTAATTAATCATAGTCACCATCAACTCGTCAACTAATGGTCCATCGACCAAAAGAAGACAGCTGAAATTAAGAATAGCTAAGAAAATATAAAATATATTATTAATGTGAAGTATAGTATTGTACATAACTAAACTGACAAATTAAACCCCCAAATCCAGCGCCCGTCTTCAGGGATCATTTATGTGTAATGTGTGATGGGCCCCGTTGTTTGATAAGTGGTTTATGTGTGATGAGTTTTCCTGGTCCCTGGTTCATGAATTAGGGGTTGCG